>JAOXJP010014804.1:0-17615 GCA_025762735.1 Platanus orientalis | reverse complement strand
CAATTGTTGATCTCCCAGGCATAAATCCAAATTGATTGTCAGACACTCTAGTTTCACGTCTTAGTCGATGTTCAATCTCTCTCTCCCATAATTTCATTGTATGGCTCATAAGCTTGATCACACAATAATTGGTGCAATTTTGAATATCTCCCTTATTCTTGTATAAAACAATGGGTAAAATTTCTTTATTGACAGCAAAATAATTTTGTAATAATGTCAAGTCTACCTAATGTCGACGTCAACAGTTTAGGTACCTATTTGTTGGTGAGGTATTTGAGTAGTACTGTTGGGTACTGTTGATGTTAGCATTGATACTTGTTTGTTGATGAGGAATATGAACTGCTATTGCCTAAATAAACCAAGGATCCTTTGATATTAGGTAGAGACAATTTACCCCAAACTTTTGCTCAAATCTCTAACCCTCTCCGACTATATTCTCCTACCACCCATATTTGATTACCCTCTCCCTTGAACTATGACAGTCGATTCGATTTCGGTATCAGAGCCATCTCACTGTCTATGTCGGGTCTCAAGGTATTAAAAATTATTTTCAAATTTATATTTTACAATACTGTATTTATTGAAGTTTGATCAAATTTGCTTCAAAGACATCGTAATTTTAATTCATGTTGTATGATCAACTTCTTCTGGATTTCTTTTATTGTTTTAGGTTAATTTTCTTAACAGCCCTGTTTTTGCTCGGCTATAACTTGGTATAGTGTCTTGTCTGATGGAATCCCGTGGTCTATGTTAAATAAATTTCTGTTGTCTGTTTTGAGCTTTATTTTATTGTTTGTTTTTTGCATATTCTATAAACTATTTGCATTTTGGTAATTGGTAATCTACTTGAAACCCAATCATCTAGGTACGAGACTTCCTGGTCGCATAGTAAGGCATGCAGTTGAGATTGCAAGATGGGTAGTAAATCGTTGACCAACCACTAGATCTAAGTATAGTATAGAAAACTAGAACCCAAAATGGAATAACTTTACAAAAAATCCAAGAAAAAACTAGAAAAGTCTCCGTCTTCTTATTATTCCTTAGCTCAACAATCAGAACCAATTTGAAAAAATAAATAAATCTTTACAAAATTGGATAATACCAAAAAACTCAAAGAAGAAATTTATCAAATAGGAAACCCAAAATTAGAATCCGATTATTTGGTCAAAATGGTAGAACAAACCATACCTATATGTTAAAACACCGATAATATTTAAATACTAACAGACAAAATGATTAATAGATTAAGGTCAAAATATAATTACATTCACTTTGGTCTAATACAAGTTGCAATCAAATCATTAACAAGATTAGGCTTGAATACTCACTTGCCTATGTCACAGATGATAGACATTCTATATTCGAAGATGCTTTAATAGGAATAATCAAAGCTAGCCTACACGATGGCCCTTCTTTTTTTAATTGTTACTCAAATTTCATAGTTTCTCTATCTAACCCGACAATTTAACAGTCTTTAAATTTAGGAATCCAAACCAAAGGATTTGACATGCCTAATTCAGAAAATATAGCCCTACTTTATAGAATTTACTACAAAGCTATGAATTCCATCATTCCTAACATAGCCTATGCAAATCAAATAAAAGGAATAACAACTTTATTTTTAATAGATATTTCAAACAAGGTCATAACACCTCAACCAATTACATGGGATAAAATCAACTTCGAACATACATGGAAAATACCTAGGACTAACAAAGAAAAATCCAAACGAAGTGATCAAGTTCAAAATATAACAAAACACTAATGGAACTTTTATAATAAATTTTGACCCTTCAAAACTAAACATAGTAGAATCTAGGTCCTCTTTATCAAGACCTTCTACCTTAATTCAAGATCAAGACGATATTTTCAATCTGTTTCGACACATATGTCAATTACGGTTCCAATGGCTCCTACTTATATTTCATACCCTGTTTACCTTAACATTCCTAAAAAATCCGAGGACAATGAAACGGATTTTAATCCAACTGAATCTGATTTTGGTAGCCCAACTCATCAAATTAATGTAATATCAACAAATGAGTCAACTGGCTTTGTAATAAATACAGCAAAACTAAAAAATAATCTCAAACAAAATCCTGATTCTAAACTATTTTTCTCTTCATTTTCTCAAAACAAACAAACAAACACAACTAAAAGAACAATGGTTCTCTGATATGCAACAAAATCAAAATGAAATCTTTTTCTTTGATTGGTTGAAATCTAAATTTGTTACAAATTCAGTTCAAATGATAAAATCCACCTTAAAAGAATGGTAAACCTCTAAATGACAAAAAATCAACTCAAAACTTCCTTCCTTTAAATCAATCAAATATTCTGAGATAATTGCAATTCTTCTAAAAAATGAAGCATTATTTACCAATGAAACTCCAGCCTCTCAAGAAAGGATCTTGCATATATAATTGAACAAAATAACTACACTAATGTCAGGGATCTATCCTGGTGGTGGTATATCGTTTTTCGAAGTACGGTATCTTCATCCCAGCACCGAGAAACTGTACCGCGGAGGAAGCTTTTATTATGTAAAAAATTTGTTGAAGTATTGGGGAATACCGCGGTCAATCGTGAGCAATCGGGATGGACGATTTAAGGATTTGGGATCGAAACTCAACTTCTCAACAAGTTTGCATCCGCAGCACAGAAGGGAAGACTGAAAGAATGAACGCTCTGTTGGAGGAGTATCTACGGCACTTTGTCAGTGCCAATCAGAAGAATTGGGTCCAACTCCTAGATGTGGCTCAATCTTTTTCATACCTTAGGCTAACAAATAGATAAAATAAATATTTCTAAAGAATCATCTGGCTCTAATTCTTTAAAAAAGCATTTTCCCTTCCAAAAAATCCATTATATCAAACCCTCACACCCCAATAATGAACTCGGAATTCTTTATAGAAATTTCCAAATGATTCAACAATTCAAACAAAGGTAAAGAACCAAATATCAAGCTCTTTCTAAGCAATCCTCTTCATCCGATGATGAATCCACCCGTTCTCTCCTTCCGAACAATATTCAGATCTAGAATTCCAAGAACCACAACCTATTCCTACTTTGAATAAATTGTTTAGCACCCCAAAATACTATTCTAAAACAAGGAATTATTATAATAGGCCAACCCCTATTGATCTTCAATTTGAAGAAAAACTTCCTCAAACTCATAAATATGATGGAAATACTATATATGAATGGAACATAGATGGATTAACAGAATACCAAATCCGTTATCAAAAGGTGGCCAACTGATGTTGGTTAAGACTACATTTTGCCGCCTTTCCCAACTACTTCTTATTTCTTTTTAGGATCCTTATATCGATTGCAAATAGGATGGAGGCTTTGTTTAAAAGATTTATTTGGAACAATGATCCGAATCACCATAGATATCACTTGGTGGATTGGAACACATTTTGTAGGCTAATGAATATGGGTGGTCTATGTATTATTCGGAAGATCCGGACTCACAATAAGGTTTTATTGGTGAAGTGGCTTTGACAATTTGGGATCTTAGGGGATAGTTTATGGCGTAAGGTGGTGGTGGCTAGATTTGGAGAAAAATCCGGATGGGAATCCAGAATAGTAAGAGGGAGGCATGAATGTGGGATTTGGAAATCCATTATGGCCGGTATGGAGGATTTTTGAAAGAACATTAGATTTAAGTTAGGCTCGTGCGAGAGCATTAGCTTATGGATGGATTTGTGGGTGGGAGAGGCTCCACTTGGGGAGACTTATTTGAACATATTTCTTCTAGCATTAGAACCACATGCCTTGGTGGCTAATTGTTTTTATATTAATAGGAGATGTTGGGATCCTAGACTGAGAAGAGCTCCTAATGATTGGGAGATGGGAGAGCTAATTAGCTTATTGGAGTCTTTAGGTGAACTGTATCCTTCACCGTTTAGGCAGGATGAGTGGAGTTGGAAGCTTAATTGGAAGGGCCGCTTTACTTCTAAATCATTTTATGTGAAGGTATCAAATGTTCCACTGCTCTTGATTTCCCAAAAAGGCATTTGGAACTCGAATATTCCATCAAGAGTTTCGTTCTTTATTTGGAATAGTTTCTTGGATAAAATTCTAACCCTCAATCATCTTCAAAGTAGATGTTGGAATTTTGCTAATAGATGTATTCTATGCATGGAAGAGGAGGGACCAGTTAGTTATCTCTTCATACATTTTTTTTATGAGTAAAGTAATATATATATTAACTGAGAAGGGGCCCAAAAGGGCAATGCATGGGAAATACAAGGCCAGAACTCGCCCCCCTACAAGAAAATAAAGGACTCCCAATCAAACACCCAATTCTTGAATTAGATGTTATGGAAAGGGGTGAATACAAGACCAAGAGAATATATCCAAAAAAAAAAAAATACAAGACCAAGAGAACAAGAGGGAGAAAATATCATTGCACAAAGCGACCTCATCCTTGCGCCAATCATCAAAGATACGCCTATTTCTCTCCTACCAAATACACCAGCACAATGCAAAAGGAAGCCATCTCCAAATAACAAGACCTCTTTCAAACAGCCCAATCCCTATAGTAAGGCTCCACTCCCAAATAAGTGCTTGCATGGAGACAAGTTGCACCCAAACCCTTCTAAACCTTTGAAGGCACTTGCCCCACACCTTAGAAGAAAATGGACAATGCAAAAAGAGGTGGTCACAAGATTCCCCATCATGGAGGCAAAGGTAGCACCTGCTAACAAATGTCATCCCTTTAGCCTTAAGCAAATCATGAGTTGGCAGTCTATCGTGGAATAAAACTCACATAAAAAAGCCACCTTTGAAGGGGCCTTTGACTTCCATAGGAAATCACCAAGACAACTTGGATGGGTATTGAAAATCAAAGCATTTTAGAAAGAAGAGAGAAAACCCCACCTTTGTCACCCTGCCACACTCACTCCTCTTCCAAACCAATGCAAAGCTTTTGGCCTTCAAGCACACTCACAAGACTACTAGCTTCCTCGATCTCCCAATTGTTCCAATTTCTCCGAAGATGAAGATGCCAATTGACACAGCCATTGCAAAAGACATAATGTTGCTGGATTGATCCCTTTTTGTACCTTGCAAGCCGGTAAATAGAAGGGAAAGCCTCCATCAAGCATAGCTCACCAACCCAGATATCCTGCCAAAAACGCACACGATCACTTTTGCCCACTTTGAGACCCACCAAGTTCCCAAAATTGACAGAGACTGTTGATACCTTTCCAAACCCCTGTACCTTAAGCCCCTTTAGGCGTATTACTATCCCAATCCAAGTCTTGGGTACCATACTTAGCTGCAATGACCCTACACAACAAGTTATCATTCTCATTAGAGAACCTCCAAAGGCACTTTCCAAGCAACACTCTTATCAAACTTCTTCAAAGAATGAATGCCTAGACCCCCTTGGCTTTCCGGTCTACAGACTATCCCAGCTGAAGAGATGAATTTTTTCCCCCTTTGAAAGATTCCCACCGGAAATCCCGTTGAATCTGCTTCAATTTTGCCACCACCAAAGCAGGAAGAGAAAATAAAGAAAGCAAATACACCAGAAGCTTGGAGAGAACACTCTTCAACAAAGTGAGCTTCCCACCTTTTGTCATATGGCTAAAATAGTTTGGGATTTTTTTCCTTTCTCATTTGCAAATTTCTTGGGTTTTTCCAAGGCTCTTTAATGACTTATTATGTGTTGGTGGATTAGTGAGTTTGGGAGTCTCTCCATGTCTATTTGGTATGGGATTCCGGGGTTCATTTGTTGGGATTTGTGGAAGGAAAGAAATAGTAGGATTTTTGAGGAAAAGTATTGAAGCCAAGGAGAGGTGGTAATATTTATTTTCAAGATGTTCAGGGAGTGGGCCTTGGTATGGGCTAATTTTGATGAGGTAGAGTGGGAATCTATATGGGGTGAGATGTAATAGTTCTCGTTTTAGTGGTATCCTTTGGTATCACCTTCATGGTGATCCTCCTTGTACTTCTTTGTTTGCTTTTTTTTTCAATAAAATATATCCTTACCTTTCGGGAAAAAAAAAAAAAAACAGAATACCAAATCTGAAATGTTTTAATGCAAATGCTAATATATTCTAATGCTCTTCTTATGTGTCTAGACACACTCAATAGAACATCACCTATGCTATAACTGCTGGTTTACTGGACAATTGTATGGTTGGTGGAATGGTTATCTTTCCCCAGCTCAAAGAGAACAAATTTTAGATGCTCTAAAAATAGATGGAAATGGTCAGATGTCTCTCTCCCCAGATTGGTGCACCCTATGTAAGGCAGCAAGTGAATTGACAGCCCACCTCTATTCATTGCAAGTTTTCCAATTCAATTTGGGACCATTTCTTCTCTGTCAAGGGAGAGCTCGTGTTTGGCCTCAAGCTTTTAATGAGTTTGTTTGGCAATGGTCTAATGGTGGCAATGGGGTTTGTGACAAAGTCTTCTGAGATTGCCTTCTTCATGGTGTGGTTTGGGTTATTTGGAGGGAGAGGAATTTTAGAGTTTTTGAAAACAGGTATCGATCTTCTATGGAGGTTAGAGAGGCGACAATTATAGAATTCGGTTGTTGGCTTTTGGCAATGCTGGAGTTTAATGGCTTCCCTCTTGCCCTGTCTTGAGAGATTGGGTCTCATCCCTGGCTTGGATCCCCCCTTTGAGTAGTAAGGTGGAGATGGATTGGGCTCCCCCTCCGGTTGGTTTTCTAAAATTGAATTTTGATGGTGTGTCTAAGGGAAATCCAGGTCAAGTGGGTTTCGGATGTGTTATTCAGAACCATTCATCGAACATTATCAGAGTTCTTTGTGGGCCTTTGGGGATTTGTGACTTTATTAAGGCTGAAGCGATGGCCCTCCTGTTGGGGCTTAGGGAATTGAAAAATTATAAGCATGCTTTAGTGTGTTGTGGAGTGCGATTCCCAAACCATTATTAGTTGGGGCTTTGGGGAAGGGCGATGGTTCTTGGTGTTTGGCTCCCATCATGTATGAAATCCGAGAGCTGGCATCCATTTTGAAGTGCTCCCTTGTTCATATTGATGAGGCCAAAATGGTTTCGCGGACCAACTAGCTAATTGGGGGATCAAACATGGGAAGGTTCATTGCAATAGTTGTCTCCCGGGGGATTTTTCAACTGGTGATATGTAGTAGGAGATATTGTTCTTCGTTGTTGTTGTTGTTGTTGTTTGGTGTGTTGCCTGAGCTCCCCCGGTGTGCTAGTGCTGGGGTGTTCCTGGGCCCTGCTTTGTTGTTGTATTTTAGTTTCCTTCTTTAATAAAGTCATTAATTATGCAAAAAAATAGGTGACATACAAAGGCTTTTGCATCTAGCAGCTGAGGTCACAGGCCTCAAGGGTTCTGCATGATGCACCCCCTCACCCTCTCTTAAGTTACAGTCCAATAACTTTTTCAGAGAATCCTATGGTTTTGCCACTAGCTTAGGAAAATTTCTGTTAGTTTGCTGGAAGTCAGGTCAGAGCATTTACTTTTCCAGAGGTTGGTTGTTGCTCAATATAATTAGACATTGATTTTGCTTAATTCTTTTTTTCTGAAGTTGGGTGTGATGTGTATAGGTTGACGCGGTACAAGGGCTTCAAGGAGGGGCATAAAAGGATTCTTGTGGCAACAGATTTGGTTGGCAGGGGAATAGATATTGAACGTGTCAACATTGTGATAAATTATGACATGCCTGATTCTGCTGACACATACTTACACAGGGTGTGTTCATCTTTTGTAATATATATCTATATGAATTTATGATAATGGATCCATCCAATTAACTGACTGCTTCTCTCTTAAAGGTTGGCAGGGCCGGTCGGTTTGGTACTAAAGGACTAGCAATCACATTTGTCTCATCTGCTTCCGACTCTGGTGTTCTTAATCAGGTTTGCGTTGTTCTTCTGGGGCACTTGGTTTCTGTAAATTATTTGCTTATGTCCTGCATGTGAGTGCATGTAAAGAAGTCTGTTTGCACTGTTTAATCTCATATTTGTGCATGTGTCGATTGCAGGTTCAAGAGAGGTTTGAGGTGGATATAAAGGAGCTTCCAGAGCAAATTGATACCTCGACATACAGTATGTATTCTTTCTTTTATTTGCTATGCTTCATACTATCTACAATATTTTCTTTTATACACTGTTATGTATACTTCAATTAAACCTACCCAAATATACGAAAGTGGATACTGTCTAGTTGACCAAAGCTTTGTTCCCAAACTATAATTTCAATTGAGCTTGTAGAGCCGTGAGTTGAAGGTTTTTGAATGAGAGCAGGTTTATAGCAGACATCCTATATATAGTTCCTTAACCTCTTATACGTCAATGTTGCCTATTGACTCATTGATTCAGGCTACTCAGTTGGAGGGGCACCTCTTGTTTTTCATGTTGTGTGGAAATTAGTGATGTCAAGACTGATGGATGCACTCATGCAAGAACAACAGCGACACATACACACCTTTTTGCCCTTTCTTCTGTTAAACTGTACACCCGTTATTCTTTTATAGGCTTCCAAGCCCTAGGCCCACCTGTTGATTGGTAATGTGTGGGGTATCGCAATTTTGGTGCCACCTAAAGATTGTGTGATGAACCATAATTTAACACTATCATACTTGTTTGTTGAAAAGGGAAGTTATTCAATGAGATGGTCTCATGGTTGGCTGCCAGGCCATCTCTTTAAACCGTTGAATTGGGATCATGAATCCCACTATGGATTCCCATATGAGAGTTTAAGAGCTGACATTGGAATGGTAACTCTGGAAATATTTAAGAAGATTCAACATTGTTTCATTGTATTTCAGTGTTTTGGATTGTAGTCCATCTCCTTTAATTATTTGTTTGCTGTTCTGCAGTGCCATCGTGAAGATGTCCGTTGTGATGTTTACACCGAATTTTACCCCCACAAGATTGCTTATGTCGGCTTCAGAAGGGTTGGTGTATCATATGCTTCAGCTTTTGTATTTTGGAGAAGAGTACTACTCTCAGGATGATAATTGTCTGGTTAACTTGACTGGCTTAAAAGAGAGGCAAAGTCTTCCTCGTGTACAATGTCGTGCACTGGTATTTTTACTTCACATCTAGCAGAGACGACAGGAAGGTTTGAGATCAATATCAGTTAAAAACCCTACATTATGGTTAAAATTTCTTATGTTTCCACCATGTTTAACAAAACACAACCCTTTATTATGTGGCAATCTTTTGATTAGAACTGTAGCTTTCATGTTATTACAGGTGTCACGATGTGTTTTATTAGGCTGTGTTTGGGTACCCAGTTGAAACTACCATGAGTTTAGGACGTGAAATCAATGACTACGAGAGGTCAAATACTAATTCTAAAAAACAAAAAAGAAAGAGGCCAGGTTAAGTGCCCCCTTTCAGATTAAGCTTTCAGCTTAATCGGTTAAATGAACTTTTTGATGTTCTACCGGTGAGTTCGAATTCCACTCGTCCATGGACTCCAGATGGCCTGCTGCTGTTGGGAGAGGGCGGGAGGGGGGGTTGGGACATTTAAGGGGGCGCACCAAATCCTGGTTGAAAAAACCTGGGATAGGAATAGGAGTCGTTATAACCTATGAGACTCCTCAGGCTCCATTGATTATTGTTAGGGCTGAATCACGTTTTGGTATACCCCTCTAATGGCGGATGCCAGACTGCCAAGATGGGTATAATTTTGGCCAGAAACATAGGTTTTCGCAAAATCATCTAGGAATGCGATGCCTTGAACGCTTCTAAATGGCTCAACAGGCCGGCTTGAGTGTTGGCCATGGAAGCGAAGCCTTTTTTTTATTTTTGAATGACATTATTTGTCTCAAACCTTACTTTGAAGTAATAAGTTTTAATGTCATATCTCATTGCCCGTCTCATAGCGGTTTAACAGTACTATTCTATTCTCAGATTTTTCCTCGTACATACTCACCTTTTATAAAAAGAAAAAATGAAGGTTGCCTTGTTCAATTAGTAGGTAGCCTATAATTAATTACTGTTTTTTTAATTTTTAATGTGATGTGAAACCGTTGGATTGGAATTTTTAATCTGTAAACTTACATATGGTGGCGGCTCTCCTTTACTTCTCTTTTTTCTTCAGGCTGGGATTCGGTACAAACACTCCATGAACGAATGGCGTATGGTGTCAGAAGAGGATACATCAGCACCAATAAAGTGATTTGCACTTTTTTGGGGCACTATTCACATTTTGGTGCTGATGTGTGCCCCTGACACCGTTCGGACCTTATTCATTGATGCAGTGTTCTGCTACTGAGTGCAGTTCATAGTTAATACAGTGTTCTGCTACTGAGTCTTTTTCTTTTCTTGTGTAATTTTCTTTCCTTTTTTCTTTTCAATTCAATGCAGTCAGATAAGTAGGGCTGTCAACTATCCGATAATTTATTTTATTCGATCCATTAATATTTGATTTGAATGCATCTATATCCGATTTGATTAAATATTCGAATCCATTGAAATTAATATATAATTAATATTTATATGATAATGTTGTAGGATATGTTATGTAGAATACAACATAAGAATACGATAACCTTAACCTTAACCCATTTCTCATCTCCCATTCCCAATTTGAATGAAAGAAGGTTCCAGTAGCTAGTTCCCCTTTCTTTTGTTGATCTATCAATCGTCTTCTGTCTCTATAATTCCTAGGTCCTTACTTTTTCATGTATCTGAAAGATATTCAAATTCGATTTGATATTCAATTAAATAAACAAATAAAAATACAGTATACCTATGTACGATTTGTATTCGATCCATTGACAACCCTACAGACAAGGGCTAAAATTCCTGCAACCATGAAAAAAAGGAAGTAGCATTACAAGCTGCTCCAATGTGGCCCCTCGCATTGCACCAGTATCGGAAGAACCTGTTCCACGGATCCAAGGCCGAACTTGAAACAAAATGCATTACTGTTGGTTACATTTTTAATACATTAGGACTACAACCTTCACTGTAGATTTTTCATTGCATCATGTTAATTCCATAGACCAAAGGTTTCATTCCAACTATTTTGACCTAAAGAGGACAACCCTTAGAAAGCCTGTTACATGACAGATTCAGCCTATTGACCTTGTTATGTGTCCAAATTCCCCAGCAACAGAGTATGTAGAGACTATCCCTACGATATCACAAAGCCCAAAACAGCAAGGATGTTTTGGCAATTCGTGTTGGCGGGTTAGTTCGTGTCATGTCGAGATAAGAGTGTATACTTTTAATCTTGTCAAAGCAAGTTGACCCACTTTGACCTGAAACATGTATACAGTCAAACCTGAACCACTCAACCCGTGTTGGGTTTGTGGGTTACGTGGTAAGTTGTGGTGGCAGGTCAGATTTGTGTAATATCAAGGGTATACGACTATATAGGTCAACCTGACCATTTATTAGTCATGTCAAAGTGGATCAACCCACTTTAACCTGAGACATGTTTACTGTCAACCCTAACCTGGTTATTCCGTGTTGGGTTTGTGTCAGGTTCATGGGTGGTGTCAAACATTGCCACCTAATCACAAAGCAAGAGACAACATCTAAGGGTATTTTGGTAATTAATCCATTGATAAATCAGGGATTTTCTTCATGATTAAACCCACCAAATCGTATCAACAAATACCTGCAGAAGCTGTTTTCCATTCGTGATTGGTGCCCCAGGGATAATCCCTACGTACACTGCTGCTGAGGAGCCTGATTGCAATCTCCTTAGAGAATAGATTAGCCACAAGTAGTCTCAATATGCACATCAGCCTGATGGCCAACCAAGTATTGCAGTTTTACACTAAGAATTACCTTATATTATCCAAGTTTTCTGAGGTTCCATTCCTAGAATCCTATGCAATTGGAACTCCAATATATTCATGAAATTACAGCGTTCCTAACTCCAAATCCAGGCACGCCCAAACAGCACAAAGAAGAATATTATCAACAAAGACCTAACACAGTTCTTGCCTTCAAGTTTCAATCCTTGATAGTGCATAAAAAATTAGTCTTACTTAAAGTCAACGTCGATAGAGAAACGATAACGCAGAAGTACTTAACCCCCCTCCCCCAACTCTTCTCTAATATACACAATCACTTCATAATTATTAATCAATCGATAACCATTAGAGTTCCCCCAACATATATATCAAACCGGTTCTTTAAATTGAAACCAAAGAATGAGAAGACGCTCAAATAGACACACCGCGAGCCTTGTACATGCAAATGTATGCCATATGCCAGTCACCTGAAACCACAAAAATAAAAAGATGATAAATTATATAATTAAAATGGCTTGATATTCAAGCCCTCTGGTTAATTGTGGGAAGCTTTACCTCCTCCAGAGAGCTTTGTGATGTCTTCCTCCCGTTGTGGGATCGGATTGTCATCATCAAATTGTATCCATTTCCCTGTGATAAAAAACAGCCAATTATTAATCAAACTTCATGAATGCAGTTCAGATATTTAACCAACGGTATAAATGGAATTGGAAGAAAGATCAGATTAGTTTCTCCTAGGTAGAGAACTGACCACTTTCTTGTTTGACCCATGCAACATAGTGTCCTGAATCGGCACTCCTTCCCTTGTGGGTAAGCACGGAAACCAAGTCATAGATTCCAGTAAAGTGCACCTGTTTCTCAGATGGAACACCTGAGACATGGAACCCAAGTGCACAAAAATACAAAATTAGTGTTGGCAATTGAAGATAGAGAAATGGAAGTTTTATGAACTGATAAAGACGGATTCTTATAGAGCTACATTGCAGCAATAGCTCTATAATAGTAACAGTCAAATCATGTGAATTGAGATTTATTCATTCTATGGACAAATCCAATGCAAAACAAACACAAAAGGACCCTTCCACTTAACATTTGCAATATTTTCAAGGTTTTTTTTACCTTCTTGAGATGTAGCTGTAGATGGTTCTCCACTTCCATTTGATGATCCCTGTGGACACAAAGGAAATATTAAATATATAAAAAATGATTAAGCAGGCAGGAAAATTTGATCCAAAGTTGAAGTGATTATTTTTCCATTTTGCCCAATATAAACAAGAGATTATAACACATACAGTGGGGATAGTTTAATTACCTCTATGTCAAACATCTTTACATCAACGTCATTTGAACTGGTGTTCTTGTCACTGGTTTTCAACCCAAGCTTCTTACCTTCTTCATCTCGTAGAATCTAATTGTTGAATGTCAAAAGGAAGACAAACCACACACACACACACACACAACCCAAAAAATAGAAAGGAGAAAAAGGGTGAAGAATGATCAAACCAAACGTATGGTGCAGGTTATAAATGTTAGGGGACGTCTATCACAACAAAGGACCAACAACGAAGTAAACAATACCTTGCGAGGAACTTCCAATTTTTTGCGGAGCTCATCCGAACATAAATCATAAACATCCAACTCCAATGGGTAATCCACTTTCTGGGAGAAAAATATACTTTTCAGATTTTTTGCTAACGATCTACTCAATGTCAAAAAAGAAGCATAGCAAAGCACAGTATGAAGGAAATGAATGGGGTAGACCTCTGAAAATTTTAAGCCTTTGGAATTCATCAAAAAATTAAAAAAATAAAATAAAAGAATTTAAGCTTTTGGACAACTACAACTACTCCTTGATGAGGCTAAAATTCACATACTATGATTGGAAGGAGAAGCAAAAGTGAAATTACCCGCAAAATCTTTGCCTTCTGGTTTGACTCCCTCTTCCAGAAGAAACGTACAAACTGAACGGTCAAGTACCTGAAAAACCATGGTCATAAGCATCTCTCAGAAATGTAGCTTCAGTAACATACCAGCAGAGGGAAAAAGAGATCAGATCTACAAAGTTGTATCCTGCAACCAAAATGTTTGAGCCATGCTGAACAAAGCAATAAGATCTTTGGTTGCTTAAGTCAACATGGTTTAAACATGATATCAAGATCCACATCTTGTCAGGCCATCAGACCATGTAACATGATGGGCTTCAAGAACCTCTGAATTTTATTTATTTATTTGGCGGGGTGGGGGGGTTGGTGAAATCCCACTTCTTGCCTTGGTAAGTCATTGATGCGTGACTCTTTCAAATAAATTGCACTTCGCCCCAAGGATGGAGAAACCTTCTCCAATTCTGATTTCAGGCCCTGCATGAATGAAAACAGCACAAGTGGAAGACATTAATACATCAGTAATGACTTTAGACAAGTTCATATCATCATCATATGCATTTAATTGGTTGCGTATGGTATGTAGAAATGTTCAAAACATCAATATCACTGGAAATATCACCCCAGGGGAGATGGGGATATTTTGGGTGATGTGTCAATATTTAAATTGGCCTGCTATATTTTTTATACAAAAATTACAATATATTGCTATATTCACCAATATAGAGAAATGTATCGCCTCTTGTTTCCATATCACCCCCTCCCAGAAAGGAAAGATCTCATCAATATTGTTTCCCTTGGTATCTAATTGCATAAAGGAGCAAAGTTATGTTCAATACTCAAAGCAAATTCTAGATGATGACAAAAGCACCTTCTATCCACAGCCATTAGCTTAGAATAAATATAACCAAAATAATGTGTGCATGCACACACAAAAATATGTGCACAGAGATATGGATTATTGATATATAGGACAGTTCCCTTGCTTGAAGTGGATGTTGCAATGTGGCGGAATTGGTTCTCAATCCAAACATTTGTGATAGATTACCCCTTCAACAGATCAAAACCTAAAAATGGTGATCCCTCCTAATCAGACCGAGACAGAGAGAGAATATTCAACGCATTATAATGACTGAATTACAAAAAGAAAAGAAGAAGAGAGAATAAAGAATGAAACTTCTTAGCTATAGACACTGGACAGTGGTCTGGCAATAATACATACATGCTTTAGACCCTCATGCAAATGGTTGACCTCCTGTGATATGTGGCATTTAAGTGAGTACACTGACTCTGTCTCCAAGCTTTCTTCACCACTTTCTGCACAATGCACCCTGGTAGCAAGAAACAAATAAATGCTTGCAAGTTTCCGGAAAGAACCTAGACATGGACATCCCAACCCAGTCATGCATCAAACAAGAGAATGTCTACATTGCAAATATATCCCCAATGAAGAAAGAGCACTGACTGCTCTTTAATGATCAGGCTTTTGACACAATGGATAAAGTTAGGATCAACAATATTCATGCATAGTTTTTGAAGATGAGTTAATTACACAGAAAGAACTTATTTCCATGTTAAGTGATTCACCCAAACATGGTAGATAAGCAGGGTTTGGAGCCCTCAAGTTCATTGGGAAATCTAATGTCCAGACATCGGATTGATTCTGAGAGACTAAGCTTGCAGCTCATGCTAGTTCATGAAGCATTTATTATTTTCTAATTTTTTTACTATGAAAATATGAAATGGTTTTTGCATCTTTTGGCATCTTACACATTGATTGCAAAAATAAAGAATTGGATAGCCTTGGTTTGACCAGAACTCATGCAGTTTTAATAAAAATAACAGTAGTTAAGATTGGTAACCAAGAGATGCCCCAGAATGCATATTTTTGCTATTTTGGATCAATCATCCATAAGGAGGGAGAAATTGAAGAGGATGTTGCTCATAGAATTAGAGCAGGGTGGATGAAGTAGAGAGGTGCTTCTTCTGGAGTGTTGTATGATAAACAAATATTTCTAAAATTGAAGGAAAATTTTGTAAGACGCCTATAACGCCAGCCATGCTTTACCTAGTAGAATGTTGGGCAGCCAAAAAGCAGCCCATACATAGAATGAGTGTGGTTGAGCTGATGATGTTGATATGGATGCATGGCAAGACTAGAAAGGATAGAATCAATCATAAATGAATCCATTTGCAGGAGCTTAGGTGTAGCACCATTAGGTGGTAAGATAAGGGAGAGCCAACTGACATTGTTCTGTCATGTGTGACAAAGACCAATGAGGATTGAAATGGTGAAAATTGAAGGTGTTAAAAGGACAATAGGAAGGCCAAAAATGACTTGGGTTGAAGTAGCGAGGAACAACATGGGTGTTTGTGATTTAATGGCAGATATGATACAAAGAGTGGAATGGTAGAACAAGATTAGTGTAGCCGACCCCAAGTAGTTAGGATAAGACTTTGTTGTTGTTGTAGTTTTTTAAGACAACTTTTCCTTCAAATTTTAATTTACTTAAATGAACATTTTGACAAAAGAAATATTTTCTTATGAGAAAAAAAGAGTATAGAGTAAATAAAAGGGATATAAGATAACCCCCACTATACAATGAATATAACTACAACAACCAACACCTCTTAAAAACATTAAATCCCAATGACTGATTCCCCTTGCAAGTGCCCCAAGCCCCACATTCTTGCATCCTTTACATCTTACAATTCCATATTGAGGGGGTTTGACTAAAAGAAGTAATGAACTGTTAAGCAGTGGAGACAGTCAATTTCGTAAGTGTGGGTACTTTCAATTTCATAAGTAGTACAGATATAGAGTAACTCCTTGATCTTTACATAAAAGAAGGTGTTGGACCATCTACAAGCACTATATCAAGATAAGTGGCACCTATTCATGGGGTTGGGATCCATATTATGATGATTAATAAAGTATGACATTTCCCTTCTTATATTTTCTAGGAAGCATAGATAGTTCAAAAACCTCAGCGTGTATGTGTTTGATGGACACTCCTGGGATATTTCTACATAGGTGTCCCCAGTGTGTCAAAAAATAAAAAAATAATTTTTTTTGGACACATCAAGGACATGGTTAGGACACGTTTTAGATACTTTTGAGACAAGACAACTAAGGAGTTTTTGGTAAAATGACTAGAAAAATGGTTTAATTGAAAAAATACCAAAAAAGAAAGGTATTATAGTAAATACGGTTAAGAATGAATAAGAAGGGAAAGGGGGAGCGATTGAGTTGCAAAATCGATGACCCAACCCTACGATAAGAGAGAAGGGAGGAAGAGGAAAATAGGAGAAGGAAGGAAGAGAAAAAAAAAGAAAAGAGGAAGAGAAAATGCAGTATATGCTTCAACCTTCAGGTAAGTTGGGGCTTGTTTATTTCTTAGTTATTTAATCTCAAGTTGAATTCTCTTCTTCTTCTTCTTTTCTTTCATTGCTACGGTCTTTGATTTAGGGAATGAATTTTTTCTAACTTTCTATTGTCCTCCCCTTCTTGATTTCTTTTTTTTAGAGTCTATCGGATGACCACACAACCATCTCATAGTCTGGGCTGATTGAGAACGATCATTTACTGCTAATTGATTCACTCTCCATTACTTGTTATTTATTTTTTAAGCATAAAATTAACATAAAATCTAGCTTAAATTTTTAATTAATTAATTTCCATATCCTTGCCGTATTGTATCCTACTTTTTCAAGAATTGCCATGTCGCCATGTCCGTATGTATCCTACCCGTGCCCCATGTCAGTGTTTGTGCTTTCTTTATGACTTAGAAAAATTATACAGATTGGAGGTTGTGGGCATCTGATGAAGTTGATTTCTTAATGATGAGGGTGAGACTTATTATGGTGGAGTCCAACATTCAAATTGTTCATGACTACCACTTCTCTCTATCCGCATGCATCGCACATGACATACAATATATATATATATATATATATATATATATATATATATATATATATATATTATGTAGGATACAAAATAGAATGG
>JAOXJP010014793.1:0-17616 GCA_025762735.1 Platanus orientalis | reverse complement strand
ATGAAAAAGAAAAGAAAGAAATAAAGAAAAAGAGAGAGGGAAAACAAAAGAAAGAAAGAGGGACAAGGAAAAGAAAATAAAAAAAAATAAAAAAGAACAATAATAGTAAATAAAAAAGGATAAAAACAGATAATAAAGGCGGAATTGGCTGGATTAAGAAGGAAGGCTGGGGATTGCTCTACCCGTCTGCTGACCCGAAGAGAAGCGCCATAAATTGGGGACCATGCCAAAATTTGGTGTTTACAGACCACACAACACTAAAGTTTACTTTTAGGTTGATTTTTCCTTCATGTGTTTTTAATAAGAGAAAGGATGTTCTATCTAGGATTGTACCTTCCCCCTCTCACGGGTGGTGTGGCCTTGTACACTTTTTTTTTGTGTGGGGCCACACCCTGTGTGAGGGGTGAAGGTATAATCCTAGACAAAACATCCATTCAGTTTTAAATAAATCTACACAGAGGTTGATGTGAAAACTTCTTCTTTTTTTAATTTATTTTTTATGGCCACTTGTGGGTAGAGAATAAAAAGTTTGGGTGGTAAAAAAAAAACAATTATTTCATACTTTCAAAATAAAACATATCTTTGGTAGGGATGATAATTCGTGTTGGTGGGTCAAGTTATCGCTAAACCCAAACCTGACCCATTTATTAATTGGGTTAACCCATTTTGAACCAAAACACATTTACAATCTACCCCGCTTATTTCGTGTTAGGTTCGTGTCCCCTAAGTATTTGGTAGGACCACCTTAAGTTAGCCTAAGGTAGGACTGATATTAGGGGTCAACACATCAACACCAAGAAGTGAAAAGCCCCCAAAAAGTGTAAATCACTTTTTTGATGCTGATGTGTAACATCTGTCCTACCATAGGCTAACTTAGGGGGTTCACACCAAATCCTTTCGGGTTTGTGTCAGGTTCTCGGGTTATGTGGAAATTCATGTTAGCAGATCAAATTAGTGTCATGTCAAGTTAAGGGGTATACGACGATATGGTTCATCCCATACCCAACCCATTTATTAAACGTGTCAAAGCAGGTTGACCTGCTTTGACCCGAAACGCGTTTACAATCAACCCTAACTCGCATATTTCGTGTTGGGTTCATATCAGTTTCATAGGTCGTGTTAAACATTGCCACCCCTAATAATCTTTGGTCCTTTGAGATGGTGGAACGTAAAAGGTTAGTGGTCTTGTAAGCTTGGGTTAAGAAATAAGAAAGAGGAAAACAAAATATGAAGGAAAAAATAGGGGAAGGATGTCTTGTCTAGGATTTGGTGTCTAGGATGGTGTCCAGGACACCAGGGCCGTCATATAGAATAAAATGCATATTCCATATTCAAAAAATGCATCCCCCACCCATTCGATTCCACATGACATCCTTGGTGTCTTGGACACCATCCTAGACACCAAAAATAATATTGCTATGTGGAATGAGATGGGCACTGTATTAAAAGACAGCCTCTAGAGGGAAAGGACACTAATAAAAAAAGGGAGTGACTATTTACACCTATCAAATTTCTAAGCTCCCTTCACTTGATTTTTTTTTGTTTTTCCTTTTATACCCCTTCCCTAACCCCCTCCCTTACCTAAAATACCCCTCCCCTCCATCTATCTCAAACCCCCACCCCTTCTTCCTCTCTGATGCCAGCAACGGTGGTGGCCCCTCCAGTGGAAACCTACCCCCTTCCTCTCTCTCTTCTTTTTTTCTCTTGGAGACCTGTTCGGACCCACAAGCCCGAATAGGTCGCTAGGAGAAAAGAGAGAGAGAGAGAGAGAGAGAGAGAGAGAGAGAGAGAGAGAGAGGGAGGGAGACAGAGAGGGAATGGGGCAGGTTGCCGCTGGAGGGGGTGTCGTAGACGCTGGAGCAAACGTTGCAGTCCGGAGGTATTAAGGGAGGGGTATAAAAGGAAAAAAAAAGAGGGTGAGGGGGACCTAAAAATTTGATCGGTGTGAGTAGAATCTCCCATATAAAAAGCCATGTATTGGAATGAAAAGTTCAAACAACCTCTAAAATTAAAATGTGTTATAGATAAAGAAGAAGAAATTTTAGACAGGTATGAAAATACCCAAAAATACAAAGAAAATAGTACGCGAAGATAAATTTATGGCATATGCTGACAATTATTCTAAGTTAGGTACTAAGGATGATGAAACAAATGTACAAACTTATCAAAAATGAAGTAGAAGAAATTTAAATATTAGATTTGTTAGATGTATTAAGAGTGAGGATCAAAAAAATTTAGTGAATGAAAGAAATTTAAAAATGATGAGTTATTTAACAAATTATTTAACAACAACTGGTTTATAATGAACCAATAGCATCGATGAGAATGAAATCTTAGTTACTGTTGTATATTTATATTGTTCTAAGTTAAAGAAGGATTAAGAAAGATAAAAACAAGGAAGGCCTTAGGAAAATGTAGTTTCCCAATTGAGGTTGTACTAAATGGGATGTCTTATCTTAATAAACTAAGTTGTCCAACATGATACTATTTGATATCGTTGTTCCTATTTACAAAAACAATGGAGATATTCAACATTGCAACAATTGTCATGGGATAAAAGCTTAGAGCCATAGTATAAAACTTTGTAAGAAAGTGAAGCATACACTAAGACATGAAACTAAAACATCAGAAAATTAGTTTGCATTGCTAGGGAGATAAATGACTAAGTTATATTCTCAATTAGATTATAAATAAAAAAAGTTTAGAGAGATGAAAGATTCTCACATGGTCAAAAGACTGATGTGATAATGGGAATGGATTGGCTAGCAGTGTATCATGCTACTATACATTGTTACTTAAAGGAAGTGATATTTAATAAATCAGGTCAACTAAAGTTCTTATCTTAGGGAATGAAGAATGACTCATTTCCAAGTGTGATCCCTGCCATTTAGGCAATTAAAATACTTCAAAAGGGTTGGTAAGGTTATCTAACATTAATGGTAGATAACCAAAAGGAAGGGACAAGAGTTGAAGATATCCCTGTTATTAGGGACTTTGTAGATGTGTTTTGGGGAGATCTTCCTAGTTTACCACCAGACCAAAAGATAGAATTCGTTATTGACTTGGTCCTAGGAATTGCACTTATCTCTATGACACCACATCAAATGGCTCTTGATGAATTGAAGGAGTTCAATGTGCAATTACAAGAACTTATAGATGAGGCTCCATTCTCCCAAGTCTATCGCCTTGGGATACTCACACTCTTCAGAAAGAAGAAGGATGGGCAGATGAGACTGTGTATCGACAATAGACAATTGAACAAGGTGACTATGAGGAACAAGTACCTGTTGTTGAGAATCGACAACTTGTTTGACCAGTTGCAAGGAGTAAAGGTATGTTTGGACAATGACTTAAGATTGGGTGTAACACCAAATTTCATTTTTCTTATGAAAGGAATCTTGAAACTTATAGTGTTCAAATTGCCCAACATTTAGACTAGTTGATTATTTTATTGTGGGGACTATCGCTTCAAGTTTCTTGATGGAAACTTGTTGACTACCATTGTTTAGAACAGCACACCTCTGATTAACCCTTGTTACACAACTTGTAAACCAAGCAAACATGCATAGTAAAAATAAGAAATAAGAAGAAGAGGATGAAGATAAAGAAGAAAATGACTCTTTATTCAATTCAATGGTTTACATTGACTCCACGAGGGATTTTACAAGTTCGTAGTTGAAACTTTGCAACTTATCTCACATTGCCATAATTGATCCTAAGCCTGATTTTCTTATTGTCTTCCTTAAAGGTTTTGTAGACGTTTGATAGACTTTCTTCCTTGTTGAAAGAGAGGAGGTTGTTGGATGCTTGAAGAAGATGAAGAGAAGTTGAAGAAACTTGAACTTGAGAGAGTTATAAGCCAAGAACTGATATGAAAGAGTGCCCAATTTGTGTGTTTGTTGGTTTATAAAAATGTGAAAATGATTAGAGATGGAGTCCATGTTGAAGATAACTTCTTGCTGAACCAAGTCCCATTCGGTGTAGGAAGGCACTATCCCTTGAACATGTATATATTGGGGCTTCTTTGCTGTGAGTTTCTGTTTCCATTAGTCTTCTAGGTGTCCTAGGAGTCCATTGGTATTATTGTTGTGTCAAACAACCTTTAGAATCTTAGTTTGTATCGAACCTAAGTTTTTTTGGTTCCGTGACCCGCAATAGTGTTTCAGTCATGACGACTGCCTAACCCGTGACTGTGTGGTCAGTTGTGGAAACTATCTTGGGCACTTGTGACTGTGTGGTCAGTTGTGAAGACTATCCTGGGCGCCTGTGACTATCTGTGTGGTGTGACTTGTTAGTCAATCACGACATGTCTCCCTTTAGTTGTGAACAAGGGAATTTTGGTAAATTTATCAATCATGACATTTCTCTAGCGTCTACAATTCCCTCGAAAATTATGTCAAGTAATCATAGATTAGTAGCATGATTTTTGAAGCCTTATTGGAATTGAAAACCGTCAAGTCCTAATGCTTTTCCTGATACCTCTCACAATCTTCTGGCTACTGTATCTGTACAACAAGGGAAATTTTTTACTTGTAACTAACTACCTTGTAGCTTTTAGCTTTCTTGCATGTTGCACATCTTTTAAAACTTTACTTGTGTTTGAACAGAGGTCTTAGTATATATAATGGCAAGTGATTCTACTAATGTAGTTGTAGTGAATGAGATTGTGAACTCTTTTGATGCTGAAGTGGAACCTTTCGAATTTGTTGAATTCTAGGTGTCTGTTGATAAAAACAAAGTATCAATAGAGTGCTCTGAAGAAACCATGGATGATGTAGATGAAACGGCTCTGGTCTCTTTCCATGTAACCATTGAGCTGCAACCTGTAGGCATATATGATGTTTGCATTTAGTGTATCATGCTAAGATGCTCTTATTCTTGTGTACTAAAGCTTTATCTATAGTATGAATAAAGCCTTCTAAGTTTCTTGTATGTTTTTGCAGTTTATACTCTTGTAAGTAGGAATAATGTTATGGCATGCGCATTTTATCTGAAATGGTGGATAGACTTATCATGTTGTGACCACTTGCTTGTGTACCCTGCTTGGGGTCATGCTAGTCCATGGGACCTAGGATTTTGTTTGGTGGTGGGGTTGTGTCCAAGGATGTATGCTTGAACTGCCTATGTATTTGTATCTTACATAATCAAACCATTGTAGTTCATGGTTTATGTGCAAGTCCATAGGACTTAGAATTTTAATTGGTGGTGAAGCTGTATCCAAAGTATATGTGTTTGGATTGCCTATGTACCTATTTCTAACAGGATCAAGCCATTGTAGTTCAATACAACAATGATTTGATTGATGAATTTTGTATGCTCTATCTTTTGTTGGAGTTATCCTTTTGAGATTTCCACTCAATGAGTTGTTAGGTGTTCTACTTTTTTGCCTAAGTCATCCTTTTGGATTTTTGACTTAGTGAGCTTTCTACTTTTCCCTTTTTTCCCTTGGTACCCCTATGGGTTTTGCCATGTTTGGGTGTAGATCTCTTGGATCTTTGGAGGATTCCTTGAAGATGTTGTATGTCCATGGGTATGATATGATACATATATCTATTTGGGGCATTTATGATCCCCATGGGATTTGTCACAAGGAAGTAGCCTTGGATGAAGGGGACATATATGTCCATTGCTCCATGCCCTTGTGAGAAGTATAAAGTTGAACTTTAATGCCCTTCATGTGTATCCAATTTTAGTGGATACACCAGAAGGATTAAATGGGTATATGAAATAGAGTTGGGAATTGTTTCATAGTGTTGTCATCCAAGAGAATATATGTTGGTAGTCATGTCATTTCTATATAGGAGAAGGGACATAAATGCATATTGTTCAATACTTCCGTGAGAAGTATAAAGTTGAACACTGATATGTATACCTAATTTCTCTAGGCCACTTTGCACCTAATTTCACAAGAACGTAATTCGATTATGGGATTTTGAAAATATTGTAATTTTTTTTTCCTTAGTGCCCTTAGCGGGTTAACAATAAGTTTGGGGTTTGCTTAATTTTTGTGATTGCTAGTTTTCAATTGGACCTGTGATGATTCCATATATCTTACCATGATTGGATGTTTTAATCATGCTGTCTTGATAGGTTTTCGTCATGTCCGTTCCATCATGTTTATTAATTTATGTGTTTTATCCCTTTTTTGCACTTGGGACCCCTTTCTATCATGATTTATTAATTTATTTTGTTTGCATTATTTTGTGTATGTTTGTGATTGCATCGAGATGTAGGGCTCAAACTTCCTATGTACCAACTATTGGGATCAAACCAATGTAGTTCTTCAGGAGAGGGATGTCACCTAAGGCTGTATGCTTTTAAGAATGTTGCATTAGTGACGGGTAAGATTTGATTACCCTCAACATAACGCAGTAGATAGGCCCCATGAGGATAAGCTTTCTCTATGACGTATGGACCATCCCATTTAGTGGCAAACTTTCCTTCCTATCTTCTTGTTAGGTCCAAAGGTGAGCGAGCTAATAAGACCATATCACCTTTTGGAAGGAGCGGAGCTTAACCTTCTTGTTATAAGCTTGTGGCATCCTTCTTTAATATAACTCCATATTCTGTTGGGTGGCCAACCTAATTTTATCCAAGTTCTCCAACTTTGTCAACCGAATCTTAGCACTTTCATCATTGGTTAGGCCTTCTTGAATTGCCACCTGTAGAGAGGGTACTTGGACTTCTACGGGAGAACGGCTTCTATGCCAAATATAAGTGAATATGGGGTTGCTTGACTTGGTGTTCTATATATTTTCTTGTATGCCCAAAGGTCCTCAAGGATCCATTCATGCTAGTTTCTCTTGTATTTTGAGACCATCTTCTTTAGGATCTTGCAGGGTGTCTTGTTGAAGGCCTTTGTCAGTCCATTGGCTTAGGGATAATATCTAGAGGAATGCTCAAAGTCAATGTTGTATTTCTCCATGAGTTTATACTCTAGTGCACTAGAAAATGCTTGACCATTATCAGATATGATCCTATCTGGTACCCCGAATAGGTAGATGATATGAACTCGGACAAAACACACTATGTTTGTATGCTTGATCTCCTTCAATGCAATAGCTTTAGCCCACTTGAAAAATTAGTTGGTTGCCACTAGGATGTACTTGTGATTGAAAGTCTGGTTTTGATCCTAGAGGGGGGTGAATATGATTTATCAAATTCTTTTGATTACCCCCTTGATCAATTTTCAACTAATTAATGTTTAATTTATAATATGAAAATTAATTCACTAGACTTGTTAAAATATTTTATTTAAAATTACAAGTGCTACAAAATGGTAATTATTAAAGATGTTCTTTTTTACAAGATATAGTTGTTATAATGAAAGAACATGTAATGACTTATTGAGCATGCCAAGATAGAAAGACAGAAGAGAGACAATTCACACACAGGCAATCACACACAGTGTTTTATAGTGGTTCGGCACTTGACCTACGTCAACTTTCAAAGCTTACACTGAGCTACTAGATTTTATTTAGATTGAATACAATTACAATCAAGGTAAAATTCAAAAACTTATCCACACTCAGTGTCTCCAACGAGTGTTAAATCTATTCCCAGTGTCTCTTGTGGGAATGGTCTACACCTCTAGTGTCTCCTACAAAGGTGCTAAGTCTACACTACTGGTGTCTCCGACGGTAGTGCCAAGGTCTACTCCCAGTGTCTCTGGAGGGAGTGGTTTAACCTCTGGTGTCTCTGATGGAGGTACTAAGGTCTTATGAAATTTAAAAATGAGTCAATATGAATTACCTCGTGAGGTTGATGTATCAATAGCTTGTAATTCTTTGAATGGAGGTTGCTCCTTAATGAGATGGTAGGCTTTATTCTTCCACCGAGCTCCCTAGTAATGCTACTTTGCTTCTTGGAGCTTCTTACAAGGTTTTACCTACGAATAAACCCTTCTCGTTGCTTCCCTCTCTTGATCTTCAATAATAGAGTGCTTGGGAAGCAATTAAAGGCTCTTAAGATCTTCAATGAAGGTTCATAAAGAGAGCCTTAGTTGTTGGGATGATTGAGTGCCTTAGGTTTTCTTCAATTTGCACATAAGTCTCTCTTTTTTTGTTCACTTTTGTTCTCTAGCATTCAATGAAAACCCTAATGTACTTATAGAAGATGAGTTATGTTGTGCACCGTTGATTTAGCACAATCCTCAACGGATAAGTAATCCTCATTGCTCATAAAGATTGTTTCCATATAATTTTTTGTGATTCTATGATGTCGGATTGATGTGGCATTGTCAGATCGATCCGGCTCTTCTGGATTTATCTGCCATCTCAGAGAAAATGTCTTAAGACATGCCAAATCAATTCAAGGGCCATGTCAGATCTGGTAAGTGCAAATTGATCCAACACCCCCCAGATTGATCTGATTCCTCTGTTTTGTTGTTGTTTTTCCTTAATCCTGCACCCAAGCCTCTTGGGACTTATGCAAAGGCCATGACTTGGTCCATAAGGCTACATAAAGGTTGGTAAGTCTCTCAAACCTATGTCTATCATTATTTTTACCTTCATATATCTTTCTTAAGTTTTTGATCTTCAAGTTTGGAACTCCTGTAGCTTGGGGAAGGATTCATCCTTAGCTTCAAGTGCTTGGAGTTTGTCTTCAATGGGACCCAAGGACACTTAATGATTATGACCATGACCACATATGCACTATGTTAATGTCATGCCTAATCTACCACTCCATGTATTTTATATATTATGGAATTGACAATTACATCAATAATGGTCCTTAGAAAAAGGTGAGTTAATTAGTCCAATGATATCCATACCGCAATATGTGAAGGGCCAAGAACATGATGTAGCATGTAAAAATTCAGCTAGAAGGTGCCTGTAATCATTGTGTAGCTAGCATATGCAACACCTTTTTTCATACTTAATGCAATTTATTATCATTGTTGGCCAATAAAAGCCCAATATTTTTAGTTGGTGTTGCAACTTAGGATTGCTTTGATGGGCACCATATACACCTAAATGGACTTGCTCCATGACTTGTAGTGCTTCTTGCTTAGAGAGGCAACAGAGTAATATGTCGTTGAGAGATCTCTTGTACAGTTGATCTTCTTGAAGTGTAAACTGCGAAGCACGCCTCCCTACTTTTGTGTGGAGGATAGGGTCACTCAGCCCTCTACTGTTAAGAAGATTTTTTATGAAGGGGATTCATCAATCCCTGCTAGACCTCAAGGTCCACTTCCTTTTGAATACATTCTTCTAAATCCCGAAGGTCCACATCATAGACCTATACACGGTCTTCATCCTCAAAGAGTATAGGTATGACTTGTCGCTTTCCGATGTGTATGGTAAAGAAGTCATCCTTAGGATGTGTGAGGGATGTGTCGAGACTAGTGAGTGCATCTTCCTGAGTGTTATAACCACATCCTGCGTACTTTATCTGAATTGCCCATAATAATTGTGCCAATTTTTTAGCCCTCTTGAAGTAAGGCATAAGTCTTAGATTTTTAATGTGATAAAACCCATTTATATGTCTTACTACAAGTATTGAGTCACCATATATTATGAGGTGCTCAATGGGTAGTTCCAAGGCAAGTTCAAGACCTATTATCAAGGCCTTACACTCAACTTCATTGTTGGAATATCCCTTGCTAAGAGTGTGGGGACCCATGATGATCCATCATCAGGGTGATCAAGACAATGTCGATCCCTGAGGTCTTTTTTCATTGTCAACTTTAGTGTTAGGTGGGCCTCTAGTTGCTTCATCAAAGTATATCTCACAGTCCTTCTTGATGTTGACATGAATCACCTCTTTGGGAGATCAAGTTGTAGAGGCGAGTCTTCTGGGACTGGATGTACAGCGCTTCCCTTTTAGGGCTCTTTGTGGGACATATTGGATATCAAATTAGGACAAGAGAACACTCTATTTAGCGAGTCTTCCTAGCATAGATGGTCAACTCATAATGTACTTAAGGGGATCTGCTCTGGATATAAGTTAATGTACTATAATGGTCAACAAGTAATGTTGTAATTTATGTATTGCAAAAATTAAGGCTTGACATATCTTTTCAATTGGAGAGTAGTTTAGCTTGACTTCCACCATTACCATGCTTAGATAATAGAGGGTGTGCTCCTTTCCATAATCATTATGCTAAATGAGTAAAATGCCTAAGAACATATCCAAGGTCATGATCTATAGGAGGAGGAGTATACCTTTAACTGGACTCAATAGGACCAATGGATTAAATTGGTACTTTTTGATACTGTCGAATGCATTCTGACAAAGTTTGGTCTCACACAAAGGGTACCCCTTTCTTCATGATCCTAGAGAATAGTTGGCATCGGCTTTCTAAGTTGGATATAAACCACCGTATATATGCTAAGTGGCCTTGAAGACGCTTCAACTCCATGAGGTCTTACAATGGTGGCATGTCCAATACGGTTGCAATCTTCCGAGGGTCAATTTTGATACCCTTATGCCAAACAACGAATCTTAGGAATTTTTCAAAGGACACTTCAAAGGCATATTTAAGAGGATTCATCTTCAAATTATAATTCCAAAGCTGTTAGAAAACTTTATCAAGGTCTTGAATATGATCATATTGCAACTTGGTTTTAACAACTAGGTCATCAACATAACACTCGATTGCATCATGTAGTAAGTTCTCAAAGATGTTAGTTATTGCCCTTTGGTGGGAGTCATTGGCATTCTTTAGACTGAAGGGCATGACTTTGTAATAGAATATGCCCTTGGGTGTTTGGAAGGCTATGGCCTCTTCATCTTCTTTTGTCATTTGGATTTGATTGTATCATGAATAATCATCCATGAAAGACAGAGCTTTATATCTTGTTGTTGCATCCACAATTAGTTCTGTGAGCAGTAAGGGAAAGTCATCCTTTTTTACAGACATTGTTGAGATCATGGTAGTCTATACAGACATAAATTTAGACATTCTTCTTTTACACTGGCGTTATGTCGGTGAACCTGAAATTCCCAAAACGGTGATCCTTAGATCCTAGAGGGGGTGAATAGGATCTACACTTGTTTAAAAATATTTTAACTATTTAAACCGTTCTTTGATTTACTTTTAGAGTAATTAAGATTGTAGTAGAAAATAAACAAGTGAACCAAAGAAATCACAACTCCAAGATTTAAAGTGGTTCGGCACTCTGGGCCTATGTCCACTATCCAACCAGCTTCCTTGAGCCTATTTAATTTTAATAGTTATCCTAAACTATTACAGAAAAATTAATAAACTTGAAGATTTACTTACAAGTTCTAGAGAATCCACTCCCTTATAAGTGCGCTTCCAGTGACTTCGATGGACTATGCTTCACTTGACTCTAGCAAGTGTGATGAGAATCCACCTTCAGTGACTCCAACGAAGGTTGTGAACATATTATTGAAGTGTAGAAATTCTTTCTTCGGGTTGCCTCGTGCATAGGATAATTTAACTTGTAAAAACACTATTCTTTTGCTTCCAAAATATGTAACTAAATGTTTTGAAAATCTCTCTCAATTCCTTGGTATAGGTTTAACTATATTGAAATCACTCAAGTCATAAGTCAAGATAATTTACCTTATAGGCACTTTTTCTCTCTTTTGGCTTGAATTCACCATGATGTAACTATAAAATCATTTATAGGTGTTGTACTAACCAATGGGGTTTATTCCCCTACATATCAATTTGAAAGACTAGCCCAAGGGATCCTCTAATAGATCTAATAAAATGGTAAAAAAAACTAGCCAATATAAATGTCTTGAATAAGAGATATTTTCATTTTCATAAATATCTCATCGAGTAGCTTGTTTTGGGTACTTATGGGCCCCTAGTAGACATATGGATAAAAAGTTATGGTCATTTTAAGTTGGGTCATTTTTCATTTTCAGTACATTTTTATTTCACTTAATTTTTTCCAATTTGGGCTATCATTAGTCCAATATTTATTGAACCTTTTCTAGGTTTGGATGATCCATTTTTAAGACATTCTAAGTCCACCTAAGGTTAGGTCCATACCCAATACTCCATTACCACTTACCAACATTTTATGATTATACCTTTAAATTTTGGGAGTTGACATTCTTGAGGTAGTTTGCTATTGAGACTTGAGATTCTTCAACACATGCTTGAGTCTCTTTAGCTTGTGGTCATTCCAGCTTTCAAGTTCATCTTCTCAACATTTTCCCAGACTCTATATTTAGACTTGCATAGATATACATAACACACATGCAAAGTCCTATTACATGACCAAACTACATGTACACTCTTTACACTTGTTTTGGAATGGGCATTAACAAAACAAAAATACCTAATAAAACAATCTAGGATGCTTGACTTACTCATATGAACTCTACATTAAGAAATTTATCCACCACAGCCTCAATTTGATCAACTATATCATGGCAGGGCTTCTGTGGGTGTTGCTTGATGGGCCTTTGGGACTTATCAATTTACAGCCGGTAGACCACCACCTCGGGATTTAATCCAGACATCTCTTTATAATTTTATGCAAACACATCCCTATTTTGCTTGAGGAGCTCAATATATTGAGCTTGCTCTTCTTCTAAGAGTCGAGCGCTAACAAATGTAGGACATAGATCCTCTTATGTCCCCAAGTTTTCCTCGATGAGGTTGTCTACTATAGCCTAGCATTCATCTTCATGTTTTAAAGGCTCAGGTTTAAGGGGTTTGGAGACAATTAACTTGTCCTGAACTGACTCTTTATCAGATGACTCTTAGTTGGCCTCCCCTGAGTTTTCAATGAATAGGCATCCCAATAGGGATTCTTCATTGCTGATTAGTGGTGCGGCCTCTTTTGAACTTTACCTGAAAAGAGAGCCTAATGAAGGTCTATCATTGTTAGTTGGCGGACCAGCTTCTATACTAATTGTGTTTACAATAAATTGAAGTCATCTCTTATTAGGTGCACCAACTCCTTTGTAGTTAATCTTCTATTTTGAATTCAAGACCAAGCATTTGAAGTCTTTGTTTATGACTTCTTTTCCCTTATATGCCTCTTTCCAAGCTCCCTATTAGTCAAAATCCATGCTTTTAAGGAGCCCTTTAGATAGTTTGACATTTGGAAGTACTGCATTTGGGTCCTCCAATGTTTGTCTTTTAGGATCAATTAGTTGTCCTGACATTCCCTTTAGGATGGAAGACGATGAGGGATTTGTAAGGGTCCACTTTCAGATGGATAACTATGCTAGAGGAAGGATAAGATCCTTAGCAACATGCTCTGGTAATAAGGACGCTTTCTTATTTTGGGTTTTGACCTTCTGTCCCAGCTTGTAATGCCACAGCTTACCTGATGTACAAGTGACATTGGCTAAGGATCTTGAAGATGATGATTGAGCTATCGGATGAGTTTTCTCCTTGTGATAGAAATTGGCATCTATGTAGAAGGCTTCTGATGCCCTGAAGAGTTTGCTATCAGCCACAATTGTACCATGCTTGTCTTGCCATGGGTATTTAATACACAGGTGAAAGGTGGATAGGATTTCTTGGTACTTATACATCCATGGTCTAATGATGAGGGCGTTGTATATTGTATCTGCATTGATGATGAAGAAGGGTGTCCAATCTCTTCTATCTCCCCAAAGCTGGTCTTTAACTTGATAGAGCCCATGGGGCATTATTCATTTTGATTAAACCCTTGAGTGATGAGGCTACTAAGCCACAGTTATGATGCTTTGATCCTAATCCATGATAGGGTCTTGATGGATAGTATATTAATTGTAGAACCGCCATCGACCATGATCTTGGATATAGCTTTATCATTTATGTCCCCCGTGATGAATAACAGTCTATTGTAATATGGATCATCCGAGTACATATCGGTGTCCTCAAAGGTGAAGGTAGGCATGACAAATGCCTTTTTAGGTAACCATTTGCTAGGGTGATTTAGAAATTTCATTGTTCTTAGCAAACACCTTAAGGTTGCTGAGAGCATCCCTTTCTTAGCTCAGACGACATTCGTAAAGCATCATACACACTGAGTAGTGTTGGGATTTTCTCCAGATGAGCCAAGACATTGTAAGGGGTTATCCCCTCAATCTTTTTGATGGCCTTGTTTTATTCTACATCCAAGGAAGCCTTCTTCATATCATCATCTTGTTGGTTTACAATTGGCGATCTCGGTGGTAACTGCTTCCCCGGTCTAAGATGCACATGGTGGACTTGCCGTTCTTACAGCTAGGTTTCCTTGTGGGACCCTTGATTCGGTATGGTGACCTTTATGATAGTAACATTACATGCAATCGTTGATGGGTTGGAGGATAACTCTGAATCTGATTGTGTTTCTTCTTTAACTGTTATGAAACTCCAATCATTATCATTTGATTCCTTCGAGTCCGTTATTAGTGTTAGTATGTTTGAAGGGACCAAGTCAGTATTCTTTGGCTCGAATGGAACCGCCTCTTGAATGATGCTTAGAGAGGAAAGATCAAGGGGAATGTTCTCTTCATCAGTAGAGGCTTCTAATGCAACCATATCAATGTCCCATTAGCCTACTGGGAGGAACTAGATTACATTCCTCATGTATTAAGGATTATGCTTGTAGACCCTTTGACACCTATGAAAATGATCAATCAACATTAGCCATGAAGACACCTGATAAGATGAAAGGGTAAGGTACCAATCAAACGCCTTCACAATCAAGGAAAGTGGGAACAATTGAATTAACAAGTGGTGTGCCATCTTTGGTAATCCGCTTTCTTGCAAGAACTTCTCAGTATGGTAGTGTGGATCACCTGCACCTTCATATAACGTGAAGTTGAGTAATTGGTAATCTTCTGGGAAAGGACTTAGATATATTCCTTCCTTGATGTGTTGAAGTGTCATCCCAAAATGCCTTTCATCCAATACCTATAAGATTACCAAGTTAGGTGGTCCTTTAAAACCCTCATAAGTCTTCCTTCTTTCAGGATATCGTAGTGGGTCTAGGTTCTAGGCATCATAAGGTTCAATCCCATACTTCATGAACTGGTGGATGAACATTTTGCATCTCATTGTGCATCACCTCATGGGAATATATCATGTACTAGAAGAGGTGTCTTTAAGGGCATTAGTATAACACCCTCGAACCCAAACTTAGATATGGGATCCGTGTGCACACTGGATTCGGATCATTACTTTATAATCCGATGAGTTCACAATTCAATATCCACATTCATTAATCCAATAATAGTTTTAGGTTTCAATAGTCTTACATCATTTGAGTTCAATGATAATAGAAGCAATACAATATCTAAATCTCCACAATAATCTAATAATCGATGTTCTAAGATAACGGAAGCAATTCACATTTAACTGTTCATATAAATCAATAAGTCACAGTAGAAAAACAAATTTACTATAAAGCTTCAAAGAGCATAATGTATCAATGATCTAAACAACCAATCAAAGGGTTCTTTTCACCCGAATATAATCCAAATAGAAAATAAACAATTCCTCTATAATATTCTCAATGTCTAAGGTTCAATGTGTGTCTAATAATAACATCTATAAATGAAAAGAAAACTAGAAAACATCATAGCATGTCTCTAGAATGGAGTACCTGCAATCATAGTCAATCTAAAAAACAAAATGGTTGGGTTAGTCTCAACCTGTAAGCAATCTAACTGAATATAGATAATATGAAGCAAAAAGCATAAATCTGAGTACTAGCAAGTCCAAAGGTCAATATAGAACTAAATAAAGATCGAAGTAATAAGCATAATCACATTAGTACAAACTGAACAATAATCAAATATTAAACTAAAGTCGAAGGTTCAATACAAAGTTCTAAGTTTCAATAAATAATTATGACTTCACAATTCGGAGTTCAATGCTAAATATCATATAAGAATCGGTGTCCAAACAAGTAATTCAATATGAAGATCAAAGTCTATGGGTTTAATAAAAATATGTTAGTTTCAAAAGATCCGTTATTCAATGATTCGAAGTGTTCAAAGTTCAATGATTCAAAGTATTTGGAGACCAATAATTCAAAGTGTTCAAAGTTCAATATTCAAAAGGTCCAATGTTCAATGCCCAAAAAGTCCAATGTAAAGTATCTGTATACTCTGGTCAACACCATGAGTAAGGTCCAGATTTCTTGCCAATCCCCAAGAGTAGGGCCAATATCCTTGTCATAACCCCAAAGGAAAGGTCCTAATCTTCTGATAATCCCTAGAAGTAGGGTTGATATCTGTGTAACCAAAGAGTATGATCTAAAGTACTTTCTCACACTTAGCCTTGTGAGTAAGCCCAAAGAGTCAAATGTTATGCTTATTCCGATGGCAAGGCCCAAATAGTTGATGGTCACACTTAGCCCTGTGACTGGGTCCAAAATGGGTCAAAGGTTCAAAGTCCAACAAGGTTTACGTCAATAAGTCTGAAGGTTCACATGGTTTTAATAATATGAACGTTTCTATAATGTATAAAATTAACATAGGAATGACATTGTCATGGTTCAATCATTTTAAAGGTATGTAATTCACTTAAATTTAATGTTAGTTACGTCCATAAGACCGGAGTCACAATAATTCACTAAGATTTCACATAAAATCTATGTTTCAAAGCAGGTAATAGGATTTGATGGCCCACATGATTCATATAATCACATAGGGAGCATATGGTTCAATAGAATCAATGAGTTCAATACAAATTTACAGAAATTAAAATGGTTTTTCAATGAATTTAAGGAAAGAGATCAACCGAATATCACTTCTAGTGTTCTAAACAAAGGGTAAAATAAGATTGCCTATCAATTTGATCATTAATAGTGTAGATCTTGAAGGATTTACAATTTCACACAAATTTTCAAAGATTCACATGAGGAAAATTTAGATTTCACATTATCTAAAGGGTTCAATGAAGGAAATCAGTCTACATAATGTTTAAGAACAATAATCTTTCACAAAATAGGTGTAGATCTAAATGTCAAATAAGATTCAATGATTTAAAGCATGGATCTACAGAATTTTCAGAAGTTTCAAGAAGAAAAGAGTTATACCAAGCATAGAGAACATAAATACTTACTAAGTAAGCTAGAATTCATAGATCTAGCATGGTTCAATGTATTAAATTCATGAATTTCCAATAATCTCAAAGGATTCAAGAATAACATCACATAATTTGAAAATCATAAGAAGAAAATATATCACATCACCCGTAGTAAACAAGATTACTTCCAACAAAAGCTTATATTTAAGGATCAAGTAAGATTCAATGATTTAGAACATAGCTCCCTAAAAATTTCGGAGGATTAGCTCACTAATTCACATAATCTAAGAATTCCAAGAAGGGAATACCATATAGTAGCCATAGTAAGAAAGATTACTTACAATAACTTCAAATCCAAAGCTCCTTGTCAAATCCTCTTCTCTTAAATCTCTCAAATCACTTCTCTCTATAGAATTAGTGTAGATCTAACATCAAATGGATGAATCGAAAAAGATCATAGAAGAAAATCACCTAATCTAGTTAAAACTCCCAATAATGGGTTAAACCTACCAAATTGGGGGAGAACTTCTCATCCTTTCTCCAAAATCTCCCAGCTCTCTCTCTCTCTTCCTTTCTATATTCTAAGTGGTGTTTTAGGCCCAAATGATCACAATATGGTTATATTTAATCACAAATGAGATCTCACTGGTGTGTGGGTCAACTTAGGAGAAGCC
>JAOXJP010014774.1:0-17617 GCA_025762735.1 Platanus orientalis | reverse complement strand
TTAACCCGGGGGTTTGTGGCAACTCCCAAAAAATATTAACCCTCCTGTAAAAGGATTAGCGACCTTTCACGCACCGGCATCACATGCCAAAAAGTGGGCCCAAAAATCGTGAGCGGGTGGGGGAATCCAAACGCCGATGTCCACATAAGGTATTAATCTTTTTTGGTGACATCTTGCATTCATCACTCGCTCTTATTACCAACGATCTTTGAATTTCTCAATGGTTTCAAACCAAAAAAGTTTTGAGCATCAAAATTCCTTACTACTACAACATTACATGTTGAAACAAAGAAAGCGAAAGCCATAGCTTCAATACTAGTGCCTGCAATGTACATTCTCAATGTCTAAAGACCGAACCCAAAAGAATCGCAAATATTATCCAACTTCTAAAAATTCAAGATCAGTAATCTCCTAAAATTTGATGTTATTTGAATGAAATGACCATAAGACCCAATTTGGATGAGCAATCTCAATAAAAAATCATGATCTTCATGAAAGAACATCACAAAATCCAGGTAACTAAATCTCAAAATCAAGCATTTGAAATCTAAGAATCTAACCTCAAGTTAGATGAACTAATCCAGTTGAGATGAAGTAAAATCAACAAGAAAAATCTGACACACCCTGTGTTTTGGTATATAAAAAAAATAGCACTGGTAAAAAGTAATAAATACAAAAACGATGTTCCAATGTCATTAGATTGTCTATTTTTTCCTCTGTCCGATGTATAGGTGAATTTCTTGATCTACCAAGGACAACTACCCAATCAAGCCCTAATCTCCACTTGATCGATTAGGGAATATCACTAATCAATCGATTAGGGCTTAAAAGCCCCATTGATTAATAGGGAAATTGTGCTTCAGTGGAGTTATTGTAAGGACATAGAGCTCTAGCGGCATTGCAATGTAGAAATGGTGCTCCAACAGCATCGTTGTAGGGAAATGGAGCTCCAGCAGTCGGCGAGGTCTTCATCAATAGGGTGAAATTAAAGAAAGGTCATCATCATTGGCTTCAACGGCAAGAGGCTGTATTAAGAGAGAGGTCATCGGGCAAAGAGAGGGAGGAGGAAGGAGGAAGAAGATGAGATCAATGTGGGTTTTGGGTGAGTTTTATTTCATTGGGTATTTTTTGGGATTTCAAAAAATCTATTTATTTGTTAAAAAATGGATTTAAAAACAATGGGTATCATGGTAAAATCACACACAAGCTAACTTTTGTAACCAAAGTATTTCTGATAGGAGGGGTTTTGTAATTATTGATAGTCAAGGGGGGAGACTGTATATTGTCAGATAGTACAGGGGGCATTATGTAATTTATCCTTTGAAATTTCATCTAACCCCTACCCATTTGATTCTATTGGAAGTCTCCTAGTGTCCTAGACAACAAATCCTTGACAGAATATTTATTTCGTATAAATATTATTCTAAACCTTACTAAAGTGGTGTCAATGGGTAGCTGATTTCTTCACATATTCCAATTGATATTGTCCTAGTCTTGCATCTTGGACTCCATTGATGATCAAGTTAGTTTTGAACCCTTACATGTTTACATGATTACCCCTTCACTTAGAGCATTTTCTGATTGTAATGATACTTGGTTGGTAAAGAATTTCTGCAAAATGATACTTCTAAATAAGTCATGCAAGTGAAAACCAACATTTTTATGCAAGAGTTCACCAATGGTTGATATAATGGTTGGTATTTCAAATTAACCTACTTTCAACATGGCAAATCCAAAGTTTTAGATTAACCTTTTTGGTACTCTATTTGATATATTGTATTTCAAATATTGCAACTTATTTAGTGTATTTTGAAATGCAACATATTGTCTTTTTAAAAAAGAAGTTTTCCATCCTAACATAGTAGAAAACATGTTCAAAATCCACTTAAGCTCCTCATCCAAGTGGAGGACTCACTAATTTGGACACTTACACCCTCGAGTAAATTCACAATTAAATCATTTTATAAATATATTCAAGGGACAATGGCTTCTACATCAACTACTAATTAAGATATAGGGCCTTATGAAAGAAATTATGAAAATTTTGGAATCTCCCTCCTTGGGTCATAATGTTTAGATGATGTAGTATAAATGGGGCCATTCTTGTTAAAATATCACTTTCAAGACATGCTACTCAAGTTGAATCTTATAACATATAGGAGTTAGAGTATCACTTTTAAGACACAGTTACATTGTATATTAAGAAAGATTCAAATTTAATCTTGTTGTCATAACCCGAATCTGCAAGCCATGAAGTGGGTCGGGTTCGGATTTGTGACATAAAATTGACATACCCCAAATCTGTTTCTCATAATGGAGAGATCAACAAGCTCGGAACATGTCATTATCCTACTTACCTAATCACATCATTTCTCATATAAATTTGATTCTTTATCCTTACATGTCCATTAATCCTTTTAAACAATAATCACATCGCAGTGGAATGTTAATATAAATGACACAATCCAAATAAGTGTAGCAGAGATAAGTATAAAATCAGTCTAAACGCATCTCATAATCATCCAAAAGTAGAAAGGGCTAAATATGCCTATAAAAGTACATACATCTCATAGCCCCACATGCATAACAAGTAACATAATGTACATATCCCATCGAAGTAAACTACAAATTGAAAACTAAACCAAAATGAAGTCTCCAAGCTGCTACCCAACCACCAACCGTCTCACACTCGACCCAAGGCATGGTCCAACTTGTATGTCTACACATTTATGAGCGGTGTCAATTGTGGTAAATTTGACGGACTTAGTAGGAGGGTATGTAGTTTATACAATACTAAAGAAAGTCAAAGGTAATCATAGTAGCAAATAAGAGTTACAATAATTGAGGAATCAAATCAAGAATAAGAGTACATCAAGACTACTAAACAAGTATCCTTACTATGATCTGAGTACACACAGGTCACAAGATAATCACAAGAATATCTAAAGTAGATCAGGCTGAATAATGCATATGTTATATGCTATATGCCACATGTTAAGTACTATGTGCACATACTTAGTAGTGTATGTGTCACATGCAAATCATAATGGTGTCTCATCACTTATCATATCTAAGTGTAAATGAACCATAAAAGGTCTCCAACAAAGAAAACCACATAAACCGTATAAGGTCTCCGACAAAGCATATCATATATAAATCATAAAAGGTCTCTGGTAAAGGAAATCACATAACCCGAAAGAGGTCTCCAACATAACACATCACATCACATATATTGGGCCACTAGGGTCGTCTTCACCTATTAATGTGACCCAGTGATTAGGTCCCTAAATCCATAAGGCTAACCACAAAAGAGTCTCTGAGGTCATAAAACCAATGGGCACAACGGTTGTCTTCACTTACTAATGTGACCCAATGATTAGGTACCTGAAACTATAAGACTAACCCACAAAGGGGTCTATGAGCCCACGAAGGGCAACCCACATAAGGGTCCCCGGGACCACGAGAGGTAACCCACATAGGGATCAATGGGGCTACATCTAACCAACTCATATAAGGGTCTCTAAAGTCATAAAGACCATACACATATATAAAAATCACAAGGACTAACCCACTTAGGGGTCTTCGAGCCCAAAAAGGCATATTCCCACATAGGAGTATTATATTTAATCACCACATTCAAAACTACGTTCCAAAATCATGTTTTTGTAAAATAGGGTAGATACTACATAATCATATCATTTGAAATATCTATGTGTTTTGTCTCATGAAGAGTTCAAGAAAGTAGTACCAAATCACATGAAAGAAGTCAAATGCTAATATTCAAGTAAAGGTGTTTGGCCCATAACTAAGGGCATAAGGAATGTTCATGGATGTAAAATTATTTTATAACAAAGTTCCAATAGGTTAAAAATCAAGTATCTCAAATCCTTTTAAACACTCATGTAGAAATCTCGTGTAAAGAGTCACATGAAAATCGCAAAGTAAATCATGTCAATGATAATATGCACATGTCACTAAGAGATATCACATGATATACATAGTAACGTTATCACATAAGGATCAATAGAATTAGCACAATTCCTTATGGTATAATATAAATCAAATGAAACATATGAATGAGAGTAATAGACTAGCATAGAAAGTCAATAGAGCATCACAATTTGCCATAAACCAACATATATTTGAGAGAATCTATCATAAGATACATTAGGCTTATATAAGGAATCCAAAGACATCCAAGAAATATGTGAGTAATATGTAAATTTGTAAGAGGCATTTTGTCAAACAAGTAGAGTGCAAGAATTAAGGAACTAACATAGGAAGTCACTAGAACATCACAAGTTGTCATAAGCCAATATATAATTGAAAGATTATATCATAAGAGACATTAGGCTCATGCAAGGAATTAAAAGGCATCCAAGAAATATATGAATAGTATGAAAACTATGTGAGAGGCATTTTATCAAACATGCAAAGTGTAACAATTAAGAGATTCAAAGAAAATCAAAGAAAAAACCCAAGCTTCACCATAACAAACCTTCTACACCCTACATCACAAGTAAATCAAGCTCCTAAACTTCATCACATAGAATTGATGACATTCAATCCATCTCACAAAGCTCCATTCACAAGAACACAACTCCATAACCTAACATCATGGAAACCACAAGGAAAATACTAGACGACATGCTCATACTAAGGAAACATGGTCCATCTCTAAGAAATCAACATTCTCAAAAGAAAATAAAGATGAATCTACTAAATCATATCTCAAAATCCACTCATAGATATTAGAATCTACAAATATTATTAAGTATAAAATGAAATTATAAATCTAAGATCCTAAAAAAGGAAGGTGAGCATAAAATGCATATCCACTCACATAATCCATGAAATCAAGGTTCTACATAAGAAAATTATCAAGCTTATAAGGAATAGAAGTAGAACCACTAAAACCAAGATCATTTTGCACAAATTAAAATCTTAAGAAAGGAAAGTATGCATAAACAACATATTCAACTAACAATCTTGGTTTTCCTCCTTGCTTAAGCTCCAAGATTCTCCAAGATCTCCTTTCCCTTCACTCTATCCTCTGTAAAATGAAGTAGAACTAGTATATATTAGATAAAACATAAAGATCTAGAAAGAAAATGAGTTAACCTTGAAGATTTTTGGTATTGGAAGTGAAACTTACCCAATTGGAGAAAAACTTTCCTCTCTTAGCTCAAGAACTTTCTTAATCCTTTCTAAGTCTTTCTCTCTTTGTTCTAATGAGGAAAAATAACCTAAATGAGGTTTAAATAGGGTTTGAGTCATCCTAAATAAGTTTTCACTTATGTGGGGTCAAATAGGAGCAAGTCATGTCACAAAATGGTAAAATTTGTAAATTTTCAGGCTTTTCAGCAATTCAGGGCATGCCGTGATTGATCATGGGGTTTGTGATCAATCATGGGTCATGATCAATCATGAATTTTGTGTCTTGACACTATTTATGACTGATCATAGAGTTTGTGATCAATCACGGGAACCACCCGAGAGGTGTGCCACTTGTGTGTGATCGATCATGACTTGGATCATGGATGCAGAATTTTTTGTTTTGATTGCCTAACAGTAAAATGGGCATAACTTTCTTTAGGAAACTCCTTTTTGTGAACCATTTATTTGGTTAGAAACTAGACTCAAAGAAATTTCCAAAAAGGTATAGCTAAACTTATAATTCTCTCTGGATTAGTTTTTGTGGTCCAGGGAAGTTAACTAAATACACCATCAAGATAACTTTCAAAATTGACAAGTTTGAGGCCCAACCTTAGTCATACAGATCAAGCTCGGTCCAAATGGTCTCTAAACCACTCTAAGGTCTGTCTAACATATATGCAATGATAATGTTACCCTTATAGGACAAAATTACAGTTTTACCCTTTAAATGCAATACGAGGTATTACACTTGTAACATATTGGAGTTATAATATATTTAAGTATATTAAATATTTTAAATATTGGATTCCATTAACTCACCTATGTTGGCGAAATCAAATATGGAAGCCTAATTGTCTTAGATTTCTTTTATTCACTCTCTTTTAGGGAAGATGAGACCAGTTGAATGGCTAGCTAAAACGAGTGCTTTCTTTCTCTAACTTCGCATGAAAAGGGTCTAGTTTTAATTGCATACTTTGTTGGATGCACTTACTCACAAAAAAAGTGGATTGTTCCTAATATATTGAGAGGGATTAATCCTTGGTTTATTTTATTTCTTCCCTCTGGTTTTTTTATTTTCTTTGATAGGTTCAGAGTCTACACACCATAACCATCTATACCGTTTGTTTGTGGACCTCCATCACTGTGCAAAATGAAGGAGGGTTGTTGGTTTCCCTTGGAGGTGGTCATTGAACCAAGAAACTACATGAAAGAGCCCAATGAATCCACTTTAAGGAGAAAAAATTACCATAAGAGGCACTAATGATAAGTTCTTTCTAACCTTTCTTTTATTATATATTTGAAGGTTTATGCAAATTCAGATATACTACATGCCAGAATTTCTAAATCATTTACTTCAATAATCAAATCAGTAAATATTAGAACATTGTTATTTCGTATTTGGTATGAGTTATTGTAACACCCCATACCTTAATTAAGAAGGTTTTAAGAATTCAAACCCAAAACCATGTGACAAAATTTGAACCTTGTTGTAATTTTGAATACGAAGACTATCCTCAACATTCAAGTGACCTAGACATGGCTTAGAATGAGTTGGAGGACCATTGAACCACTTGGGTTAGACTCCAGAGACCCAACGTGAAGAAGACCAGATAATTCAGCAAATTTCAGGCGGGACTGATCACGAGACTACTAGGTGTGAGCGATCGCACATAAGAGTTAAAGCTCTTGGGTATTGCTCAACCTGTGTGTGACCGATCACAAACCTCGTGATCAATTACAGTTGTGACCCATCACACCCAAATTGTGAGTCGAGTCACATGCACAAAAATAACGTGGATCTTTCTCATTCGACCCCCACATGAGTGTAATCTCATTATGAAAAAATATAACTATATTGTGATCTCATTTATGTTTATTATACATTTTTAAACATAGAAAATAAGGGAGAGAAATATTTGGGAGAGAAGAGTGAAAATTCTTCCCCAATTTGGTAAGTTCAACCCATTTTTAGGAGTTTTTACTAGATTAAGTGATATTCTTCCTTAATCTTCTTAGTTTCATTCATTTGATGTTAGATCTAATCTAATATTGTAGAACAAGGTGATTTGGGACAATTAAGAGAAGGAATTTTGGCAAGGAGCAAAGGATTTGGAAGGATTGTGAGTGATCTTGCTTACTATGGTTCACGTGCTGTAATTTCCTTTTGAAATTCTCATATTATATGATTTTATCTTTGGATTCCTTTGAGATTATTAGTAATATTTGGATTTAAGCCATTGAACCATGCTAGATCTATAAATTCTAGCTTGTTTAGTAAATATTTTACTCCCTATGCTTGGTATAACCCATTTGTTATTAGAACATTAGAAAATTTTGTAAATCCATGCTTTGAACCATTGCATCTTATTTGATATTTAGATTTACACCTATTTTGTAAAAGGTTGTTGTTCTTAAACATTGTGTGAACTGTTTTCCTTTATTGAATCCTTTAGATCATGTGAAATATGTTCCCCATGTGAATATTTGAAAATCGGTGTGAAATTGTGAATCATTCAAGATCTATACTATTAATGATCAAATTGATAGGTAATCTTATTTTTCCCTTTGTTTTGGATACTAGATGTGAAATCCGATTGATTTCTACGATTAGATTCATTAAAAAATCATTTGAACCTTTGAATTTCTATAAACTTGTACTGAACTCATTTATCTTATTAAGCTTTATGCTCCTTATGTGATCATATAAACTATGTGAACCGTCAAATCTTATTACATTCTTTGAATCATTGATTTTATGTGAAATCTTAGTGAATTATTGTGACTCTAGCCTTATGAATATTGATTCATGTACTAACATCAAATCTAAGTGAATCATATGCCTTTGAAATAATTGAATCATGGTAATGCTATACATATGTTCATTTTATGCATTATGAAATATTCTGATGATCGAAACTATGTGAACTTTCAAATTTATTGATGTGAATCCTATTAGACTTTGAACCTTTAACCCATTTTAGGGCCCGTCACAAGGCTAAGTGTGACCATCGACTATGATGGCCTTGACACCAGGTTGAGTGTGTCATTTAACTCTTTGGGCCTACTCACATGGATAAGTGTGAGAAAGTACTTTGGACATGCTTTTTACAAATAAAAAATATCGGCCCTACTTTTAGGGATTATCAAAAGATCAAGACCCTAATCTTAGGTTTACACTAAGGACATTGGTCTTACTTGTGGGGTTTAACATGAGATTTGGACCTTGCACGTGGGGCTAACTATAACATACGAATACTTTACATTAAACCTTTCGAACATTAATAAAGTTTGAATACTTTAAATTATCAAACTTTGAACGCTTTGAATATTGTACTTCAAACACTTTGAACCATGTGAACTTCAGACCTTTTAAAATATTGAACTTTGAACACTTTGAATATTGAATTTCGAACACTTTGAACCATGTGATCTTCAGACCTTTTAAAACATTGAACTTTGAACACTTTGAATCATTGAACATCAGACCTTTTGAAACTAGCACATGTCATTGAACTTAGAGGCTTTGATCTACATATTGAATTACTTATTTTGACATCAATTCTTATTTGTTATTTAGCATTGAACTGCATAATCTCTAAATTATGCAGTTAAAATTCTATATTCAAACTTAGAATAACTTTGCGTTGGACCTTTAACTTTAGTTTGACATATGATTATTGTTTAGTTTGTACTAACATGATTATGTTTATTAATTCGATCTTTGTTTAGTTCTATGTTGACATTTGGAAATGCTAGTACTCATATTTATGTTTTGTTTCATATTATATATAGTCAATTAGATTGCTTACACATTGGGATTAACCCAAATGTTTGATTCTTCAGACTAACTATGATTGCAAGTTCTCCATTCTAGAGACTTGCTATGACGTTCCTAGCCTTTTTCTTTTATTCTTCATATTTGTTTTAGTAATATTTTGGGACCCTTTATTTTGGTTTCATACAATTGGAATATTGGATATTCAGTTCCCTTGTTTGTGATTTGGGTGAAAGGGCACCTCATTGATGTAGATTATTAATTTTTACTATTTTGGAATTATGTTGGAGATTATAGTATTATTTCCGTAGTGACTTATTGTTTATTGGATTATTGTAATCTACTGAATATGAACAGGCTTTCGCAATTATTGAATTTAGAATATTAATTTGGCTATTGAATTATGAATATTTGATTTTGAACATCGGTGATCGAATCAATGTAAGAAACCAAATATGGGATGCTTATGGATCCCATATCCAAGTTCGGATTCAGGGGCATTATAGCTTGGTATTAGAGCAACCAGGTTTAGATTTTGTAGACTCTTAAGGTTTAGATTCTAAAGACTCTTATAAGAACTAAAAATTTCAAATTTTGTAGACTATATTGAATAAGTGAATATGTGAACATTTGGAGTTAAAATAAATACGAAATGGAAAACAGTGAAACATTTTAGAGAATTGAACTTAGATTGTATTTTATAAGTGATAGATCTTATAATTAAGGACCTTACTTTGGATTATACTTGAGGATCTTATAATGAATTATGATTTAGGATATTAGTTGATTTTCTTTCACATCCTAGAATTATCTAAAATTCTAAGTGTGTGATTTCTTTAATTCTAGGTACATGATGCCGCCTAGGAGTATTAGAGGGTCATCTACCGTTCTAGCATAGGAGAGGGAGAGTATGGATGGTGTACTAGGGGTCATTCACAGTTTGGACGACATCATGAAATAGTATATCGCTCATGATTGCTAGCTATGCGAGAGAGTTGTTGGGAGTGACAACCACATGATCGATCATTTTCAGCAGATGAGACCACCAAAGTTCAAGGGAACCACAAACCCCATGGAGGCCGATTCTTGGTTGATGCAACTAGAGGATATTTGTTGATTTATTGGTTGCATGGAAGATCAGTGCATTTTGTTGGCCACATTTATGATGAAGGGAGAGGCCAAACATTGGTGGAACACAATGAGGGACACTCTTGTTGGAGAGTATGATAAGCCCCCGACTTGGGAGGCATTCCTTAAGGTTCTTAGAGATTACTATCTTCCCCTAGTGTTCACGAGGAGAAAAAGTTCGAATTCCTTGAGTTGGTGCAAGGAAACATGACAATGCTTCAGTATAAAGCCAAATATATGGAGCTGGCCCATGTTGCTCCACAGATTGCTAATAATGATGCAATGAAGGTGAGGAAATTTTAGTGAGGCTTCAGGTCTAGCATTCACTCTCATATGTATATCCTACGATTAAATAGCTTCATGGATATGGTTGAGACAACTCATATTGCCAAGCATGAGAGCAAAGAGTTGCAGAGGATTCACGACAAGGGCAAGAAGAAAGATGTGACTGAGACACCTCACCGAGGTGACTTTGCTCAGACTGAACCGAAGGAGGATAAAACCTGAGCGAAGCACCTACGACTACATGTAGTAAATGCGGTTAGACCCACTTTGGCCCCTGACGATGGAAAGCTGGCACTTGCTTCAAGTTCGGGAAAGCTGGACACATGATTAAAGATTTTCCACTTCTCTAGGCACCAACTGCAGCCAAGCCAGTTGATGTTGATAGAGGCCGAGAGTTCGAAACAAAGTCTACGTTGTTACCAAATAGGATGCAAAGGCTTCAAAGACTGTTGTGGCAGGTATACTTCAATTGTTTTTTCAAGATGCATGTGTCTTGATATATCCTAGATCCACACATTCTTTTGTTGCACACAATTTCGTGAAACATGTTGACACTACACCTGTGCACATGGATTATCTTTTGATTGTTTCCACTCCGTTGGATAAGACTATGTTGGAAAAACTTGTGTGTAAGACTTGTACACTTAGGATTGGGGATAGGGTGTTGGCTATTAACCTTATATTACTTGATATAGATGACGATGTCACTTTTTTAATAGACTTCTTAACTTTCTACCATGCCATAATCCATTTCTACACCAAGGAAGTGGTATTCCAAATACCAAATCAAGAAAAAATTTCTTTTCAAGTGACCTAGAAAGAGTCATTTCCATGTTTGATCTCGGCTATCCAAGCTAAGAACATATTCCGTAAGGGAGGGCAAGGCTACCTAGCTTATGTCATGGAAGACTAAAACGATGAGTCAATAGCAGAGAATGTACCAGTTGCAAAGGAGTTCACGGATGTATTTCCTGAAGACCTTCCAAATCTACCCCTAGATCGGGAGATTGAATTTGTGATTAACTTGGTTTCAAGCACTAGACCAATTTTCATAGCTCCATACTGAATGACACCAGCAAAGTTCAAAGAACTTAAATACAGTTGTAAGAGCTTCTTGACAAGGGTTTCACTAGACCTAGTGTATCGCCATGAGGTGCATTGTTGTTATTTATGAAGAAGAAAGACAAAACAATGTGGTTATGCATTGACTACCGACAGTTGAACAAGGTGACAATCAAGAACAATTACCTGCTCCCAAGGATTGATGACTTATTTGATCAACTTCAAGGGGCAACGATATTTTCCAAGATTTTCCTAAGGTTAGGATACCACCAGTTGAAGGTACGAGCTGAGGACATACCCAAAACCACATTTCAGACTCGTTATGGACACTACGAGTTCCTTGTGATGTCTTTTGGATTGACCAACACACCCGTCGCTCTTATGAACTTGATGAATTGGGTGTTCAAGCCATTTTTTTATCATTTCTCCATTGTATTCATTGATCACATCTTAGTCTATTCCAAGAACCATAAAGAACACAAAGAACACTTGCCTATAGCTTTACAAACTCTGAGGGAGAACAAGTTGTATGCTAAATTCAGTAAGCGTGAGTTCTTGCTAGATCGAGTGTCATTCTTGGATCATGTTATCTCCAAGGGTTGTATTCTTGTTAACCCCAAGAAGGTGAAGCTATGGTAGGTTGGCATTGACCAATAAGTGTGACTAAAATTTGTAGTTTCTTGGGTTTAGATAGATATTACAAGAGGTTTGTTGAGGGATTCTCGACGATCTCGGGACCATTGAAAAAACTAACTTAGAAGTATGTAAAGTTTGATTGAAATGATGGCTATGAGAATAACTTCCAATATTTGAAGAACCGTTTTGTATCCACTCCAGTTCTTACGTTACCTTCAAGCACAAGAGAGTTTATTCCTATAACGATACCTCTAGGAAGGGCTTAGGTTATGTGCTTATGCAACACAGAAAGGTGATCACTTACGTGTCAAGACAGCTTTAGTCATACGAGCAAAATTATCATACCCATGACTTGGAGTTGGCAGCCATTGTTTTTATGCTAAAAATACGGAGACACTACTTGTATGGTGAGACCTATGAGATTTTCACGGACCACAAGATCCTTAAATACATATTCTCATAGAATGAGCTGAACTTGAGGCAAAGGAGATGGATGAAACTAATCAATGATTAATATTGTACCATTAACTACCACCCTAGAAAAGAAAATGTGGTAGCTAATGCTTTAAGTCAAAAGTCTTATAGTTTACTTATGTGTCTCAAAGTAGTGAGGACTGTCCTACTACACTAACTGAAGGACTTGAACGCGGAACTCCAAGTGAAGGATCTTAATGTGTTATTTGCCCACTTGAAGGTGCATCCTACTTCAGTTGACCAAATCAAGAGAGTACAAATTGATGATCCATCACTAATGAAGATTGGAGATGAAGTGAGAAAGGTGACCAAACCGATTTCTCCTTGTGTTGATGGTACTTTGAGGTTTGGGAGCCGTCTATATGTTCTCAATGTCGAAAAACTCAAAGGGAATATTTTGGACTAAGCTCACAAGACCGCCTATACCGTTCACCCCAACAGTACCAAGTTGTACAAGGACTTGAGGGAGACATATTGATGGAATAATATGAAAAGAGACATAGCTAACTTCATTTCCAAATGCTTGACATGCCAACAAGTTAAGACCGAACACCAGAAGCTAGCAAGTCTGCTACAACACTTAACATTCTACAATGAAAGTCTAAGCACATTTCTATGAACTTCGTAGTGGGATTGCCTGGAACAAACAAGGGCTATGATTTTATTCAGGTGATTGTGGATCAATTGATGAAGTCTACACACTTCTTACCCATTTAGATATCATACTCATTGGAACGATTGTCTAAACTATATGTTGGTGAGATAACGTGATTGCACGGTGTTCCGACTAGTATAGTCTTCAACAGAGACCCACGGTTTACTTCTCAATTTTAGGAAAGACTACAGGAAGCTATAGACACTAAACTGAATTTCAACACTACTTTCCACCTTAAACTGATGGACAATCGGAAATAACTATACAAACTCTTAAAGACATGCTATGAGCCTATGTGATTGACTTCAAGGGGAGTTGGGATACCCATTTTCCACTAGTTGAGTTTGCCTACAATAATAGTTACTGGGTTAGTATTCAAATGACAACATTTGAAGCCCTTTATGGAAGAAGATGTCGATCACCCATATGTTGGGAAGTGGTTAAAGAGAAACTGATTATCAGGCTTGAATTGATACAAATCACTACAGAGAAGATCATGATGATTCATGATAGAGGGACAACCCAAAGTCGACAAAAATTCTATGTCGATAAAAGGAGCAGGGAACTTGAGTTTGAAATGGGTGATCATGTATTCTTAAAGGTATCTTCATCTAAGGGAGTGACCCGATTTAGAAAAAAGGAAAAGGTAGAACCAAACTTTGTTGGACCATTTGAAGTGTTAAGAAGGATTGGGGATTTGGCTTATAGTTTAACACTACCATCGAAATTATCCCATGTCCACAACGTGTTTCATGTATTCATGATGAGAAGATACATGCGAGACCCTTCACATGTGTTGGAATACATCTCATTGGACATACAAGATGATTTATCATATGATGAAAAACCCATTATGATCCTCGATCACAAGGAGAAAGTGTTACGTTCTAAGACCATTTTGTATATGAAAGTTCTTTGGTGTAACCACACTGACGAGGAAGCTACTTGGGAAGGTGAAGATGACATGAGAGCCAAGTACCCACATATATTCCATGACTAAGGTATGTGTAAATTCATGGACTGAATTTATATAAGGAGGGAGGATGTAACACCCCCATACCTTAATTAGGAAAGTTTAAAGAATCTGGACCCAACACCATGTGTGAAAATTTAAACCCTTCTGTAATTTTGAATACAAGGATTATCCTCAACATTCAAGTAAAATAGACATGGTTTAGAATGAGTTAAAGGGCCATTGAACCACTTGGGTTAGACTCTAGAGACCCAAGGTGAAGAAGACCAAAGAATTTAACAAATTTCAGGCATGACCAATCACAAATTGCACTACCAATCACAAGACTCCTAGGTGTGACCGATCACACACAAGTGTCACAGCTCTCGGCTGTTGCTCAACCCCATGATCGATCATAGTCATAACTGATCACAAATCCCCTGATCCATCACAATTGTGATCCATCATACTTAGATCGTGACTCAAGTCATATGCATGGAAATGATGTGGCTCTTTCTCATTCGACCCCCACACGAGTGGGATCTCTTTTATAAAGAAATATAACCGTATTGTGACCTCATTTGGGTCTATTAGACCTCTTAGAACATAAAAATGAATGGAGAGAGAGATTTGGGAGCTTTTAAAGAGAAGAGTGGAAATTCTTCCCATATTTGATAAGTTTAACCCACTTTTAGGAGTTTTTGCTAGATTAGGTGATTTTCATCCTTGATCTTATTAGTTTCATTCATTTGATGTTATATTTACTCTATTATTGTAGAATAAAGTGATTCAGGAGAGTAAGGTGAAGGAGTTTTAGCAAGTGGCAAAGGATTTGAAAGAATCGCAAGTGATCTTGCTTACTAAGGTTGTTGTGATGTAATTTCTTTTCTAAAATTCTTAGATTATGTGATTTTATCTTTAGATTCCTTTGATATCATTGGAAATCTTTGCATTCAAGCCATTAAACCATGCTAGATCTATCAATTCTAGCTTGCTTAGTAAGTTTTTTTTTCTCCCTATATTTGGTATAACCCATTTTTTATTGAAACCTCTAAAAATTTTGTTAATGCATGCTTTAAACTGTTGAATCTTGTTTGATCCTTAAATCTACACCTATTTTGTGCAAGGTTATTGTTCTTAAACATTGTGTGAACTAATTTCCTTTATTAAATCTCTTAAATCATGTGAAATATGGATTTTCTTCATGTGAATCTTTAAAAATTGGTGTGAAATTGTGAATCCTTCAAGATCTATACTATCAATGATCAAATTGATAGGTAATCTTATTTTGCCTTTTGTTTTGGATACTAAATATGAAATTTGATTAATCTCAACGATTAGATTCATTGGAAAAGAATTTGAACCTCTGAATTTCTGTAAACTTGTATTGAACTCATTGATCTTATTAAACTCAATACTCCTTATGTAATCGTATGAACTATGTGAAGCATCAAATCCTATTACATGTTTTGAATCATAGATTTTATATGAAATTTTAGTAAATTATTGTGACTTTAGTCTTATGAATATTTAATCATGAACTAACATCAAATCTAAGTGAATTATATGTCATTGGAATGATTGAATCATGGAAATGTTATTCTTATGTTCATTTTATGCATTATAAAAATATTCTGGTGATCAAAACTATGTGAACCTTAAAACTTATTGATATGAATCGTATTGGACATCGAATATTTGATCCATTTTGGGCCCCATCATTGGTTTAAGTGTGACCATCAACTATGTGGGCTTTGAGATTGGGCTAACTATCCTTTGACTCTTCGGCCTTACTCACATAGCTAAGTGTGAGAAAGTATTTTAGACATGATCTTTGGTTACACGGATATCGGTCCTACTTCTGAGGATTATCAGAAAATCAGGACCTTACCCTTGGGGTTATAACAAGGACATTGATTGTACTCGTGGAAATTGACACGAAATTTGGACCCTACCCATGGGGTTAACCAGAGCATATGATTACTTTACATTGAACCTTGGGAATATTAAACATTGAACTTTGAACACTTTGAAATATCAAACTCCAAACACTTTGAATATCTAACTTCAAACACTTTAAACCATGTGAATTTCAGACCTTTTGACACATTAAAATTTAAACACTTCGAATCATTGAACATCAAACCCTTTGAAACTAACATATGTCATTGAACTTATAAGCTTTGATCTTCGTATTAAATTACTTATTTTGACAACGATTCATCTTCAATATAGCTTTAAACTTTGAATTATGGTGTCAAAATTATTTATTTGAACTTATAAATTTGCATTACACCTTAGACTTTAGTTTGACGTTTGATTATTGTTTAATTTGTACAAGCATGATTATGTTTATTACTTCAATCTTTGTTTAGTTCTGTACTGACCTTATAGATATACTAGTGCTTAGATTTATGTTTTATTTCATATTATCTATAGTCAGTTAGATTGCTTACAGGTTGGGATTAACTCAGTCATTTTGTTTTTTAAATTGACTATGATTATAAGTTCTCCATTCTAGACACTTTCTACGACATTCCTAGTCTTTTTCTTTTATTCTTCATATTTGTTTCGGTCATATTTTAGGACCCATTATTTTGGGTCCATACGATTGAATATTGGAAATTTATTTCCCTTGTTTTTAATTTGAGTGAAAGGACATCCCATTGATGTAGAATGTCAATTTCTACTAATTTGGATTTATATTGGAGAGTAGTATTATTTCTGCTATGACTTATTGTTTATTAGACTATTATGATTTATTGAATATGAACACGCTTTTGTAATTATCAAAATTAAAATGTGAATTTGGCTATTGAATTATGACTATCGGATTATGAACATTGGTGATCAAATCAATGTAACAATCCAAATCCAGGGCGCTTACGGATCCCACATCCGAGTCTGGGTTCGGGGGCATTACAAGTTTACCAATTTTTATACGCATATGTTAATTTTAGATGTGTTTAGAATTTTAACTTCAATTTAGTGTTTTATCAATTACTATGATGGTCTACTTCAGTTATTTGTTTTCAAGTAATGTTGAGCTCATATATGCAGAATTTCATGTAAAATAGAAAGATAACAAATTATACATTTTTTTCTGAATAATCTTAAAGTGGATTTTTTATGTGGCTTTGATTTTTATGATTTGAGAAATCAGAGTATTGAATAGTGATTTCAACAAAATTATGTAGCACAGGTAAATGAAAATTTTATGGGTTCAAATAATCTTGAATTTAAAAAATTAAATACAAAGAGAAATAGAGGTTATGATACCCTATTTTCAGGTTACTAAACGCAAACTCGAAGGACCTAAATCCATTCAGATTCGATTAGTGCAATCCATAAGGACCAATAAGGTGATTCATACACAATATAAATATACTGTACAGATCACTATAGATAATTTAAAAAATCTATGATGATGGGCTATTTAGAATCCAATTTAAGGATTTAGCTTGATGTTAAGCTTGCCCATGTACATTGGGAA
>JAOXJP010014763.1:0-17617 GCA_025762735.1 Platanus orientalis | reverse complement strand
GTGTATGGTCTTTAAGAGACAAAAGGTGGTCTAAGCATTATGCCTTTTGAAGTCTAACAACTTAGACTTTATGAAAACATGGATTCTTTGAAAAATGTAACATCCACAAACATGGGAAGACCTAGTAACACTGATTTTTTTTGCTTATATAAAGTAAGCAAACTTGAATGAGAGATGAAGCACAAAGAAAATAAAGATATGAAAAGAATGATAGTTCATTCATAAGACTGAAAAAGAAAAAAGGAGTACATGGTTTCTCATGACTTGAAAGAAAGAACAGAAGAAAACAAACATCTTTCACGGTAAGGAAGATCAAATAAAAGCCTTAAGCTTGTTTCGAAGTGCCTCAGAGAGAGGAGTCTGTTGCTGAAGGACGGCATCAGCATTAGTCTGTTTAACTACTTCTTTGGGTGGGTTTCATCATTCCACTCTCTTGTCTGGTAGTCAAGATAGATTTGGTCCAAGCAATTAGTTGTTCTTTATGCTCAATAGCACCCTCACTATCGTCCAAGATAGCATAGTCTTATGCCAAAGGCGTGCATATTCTGCTTTAACATAATGAAAGTGCTCCGCTAACATCGCCAATTCTGCGTTTGCGAAGCTCTCCAAACGAGTTGCTTCTTCATGATTTTGATTTAAATCAACTATCTTCTCCTCTGATTCCTTAAGAGCTTTGAGATTAAGAGAAGGTTAGACGAGCCTTAGGGTCTCCTCAACCTGTGCTATGGCTGTAAAAGAGTCCAAAAGTGACTCTACAGTCCTCCTGATCCCAGCATTCTTGAAGTACATATCCACATCATCCAAGCAAGACAAGGCTTTGGCCCGGTTGCATGGTGATGCAATCGCTGTAGGATCCATCTTGGTGAGATCTTGTAGAAGGCGAGTCCGAGCTCCAAGTGACTGCCTTGCGTTGTCACGAAAGTCTTCTAATTCCACTTCATTGTAGTCCCATGGTGGTAGGACATCTTCATCTTCAAAGGAAAGTTCTACACAACAAGAAAAGGAGTCAAAATTTAAAATGGTTTAAATACTCTTACTAAATATAAATACCCATTACGGGAGTAGGTTCTAAGATAGGGATAGGCTCAAGCTCCAATGATGAATCAAGCTCTAGTATAAAAATATTGTCCTCTGAAGCTAAGGAGTCAATTACAATAGGTACCAGATCGTGAAGGTAACCCGGTCTTGTTGTAGGCCTACGACTTGGTCTTATTACACAAGTAGGCCTTGGGTTGGTCCTAGACCTAAGTCTCATCCGCCAGGGATGAATATCAGGAGGGGCAAAAGATTCACCCCTACTTATGCTTAAAGATTTTCGTTTGGATGCCAATACCTGAAAAGAATGAGGGAAATAAAAATTTCTTCAGTATCAAAACATGCCCGTGAATGAAACAAAATATGGGCGAATAAGGATTTAAAATCACATTCACGCACATAAGATAAATGAATATCAACTCGTGAATGAGAATAAGGAGAAGTCATTCATAGCCCACTCAAGTAGACAACTCACTAGATGAACCAAGAGTTCGTAAATGAGCCATCGGAGATGATAATCATCTTGGAGAACATAGCCAGAATTGTGAATCAAGAAGGAAAAAAATGGGGGGAGGCAAATTTTGGAATCCTGTTCTGAGACCTTTCCAAGACTTGAACATAGATTTTCCTCTTCCCCATACAAAAGGAAAGAAGAATAAAAGGATCAAAACCAAGAAATCAAAGCCACAAAAAAAGTGTTTGGCTGAAAAGGAAACTGGTATTCTTTTGAAAAATTCATCATATGATAGATAATCATCTAGAAAGAAAGAAGAAAAGAGAACGAAGAAAGACTTATTAAGTCTGGATGTCTCAGAAAGCTCTGCTGTGAATGAATTTTGAAGGATGATAAGCTGAGGAAGATAAAAGGAGACTTATATACTTGTGGGGTAAGTTTACCAAAATACAAAGGATTTGAAAAGTCCCAGGAACAAATAAAGAAAGGATATCAACAAGAATGATTGAATGCCGTTATTTTCACCTCAAAAAATGCATCATCTCCTTGTTGCACTCGTAATGCATTTTTCGACGGGGAAGCTGTAGAAACCCAAAAGTGTGTGTGAATGTCAATATGATATGACATTCACCACACTCTGATTCCAACGAATGGAAAATTGAATCCTCATTCTCCCGTAATAAAGGGATTTCTTTCGCCCTAAAAGTATGTGGAAATGAACTATTCACACTCATGCACTACAGATACCAGAAACTGAAATCTGGGTTTATCTCTTCTCTGGATGGTTATTTTGGATAGCCACGACTCTTGTGAGTCCCTTAACTGCCCAGAAGGTGGATTTTCACATAGAAGAATCACCTAAATATTTGGGATAAAATTTGAAGAATCTCATCCCAACAAAACGATCTGGAAGAGATAGAGTTCTTCTCAAATGTGGACTCTTCTTTAAACTTGTTTATGTAACCTATAAATACCAATATACACAAGGAGAAGAGACACACAGAAAATATATAGAAGAAGGAAGAACAAGAGAGAGAGTGAAAAAGTTAAAAGTTTATTACAAGGCAAGTTGCATTTTCTCTTGAAGTTCTACAAGTCACCTCTCTTCCAAAAGAGGAGGGAGTATGTCCATTATACCTTTGCAACCTCCCCAAGGAAGACATCATAAGGAGCTTGAGGATGATTTAATTCATAGATAGGTAAACTTGTTGGTGAATGAACAAAGTGTAATCCATACTATATATATTTGAAAGGTCATCATCTCTTTCCCCTCCTTCTTCTCTTTTATATGATCGCAACTCTATTTTGTGATACAATACTGAGTAACTTAAAGATAATCAAAGGTTGGTTATATTAAATGGCTATAATTAACAAGTCTACCAGACTTGGAGCTTTCATTCCCTACACATAAAATAATAAACTGACCTCTAAAAATGGCTAAGTAATTTTTTCAACGAATTTCGCCTCATATCATAGGCTCGAAATTTAGTGTTACAGTAGTGAAAATACAGAAAAGTTAAAAAGTAATCATTACACTATGCCTTAAGGCATTTAACTCATTAATGGAATTAAAGGTATTCACACCTTAAGGCAAAGTTATCAACCCTTGGTTGAGCATCTTCCCTAGTGCACCCTTACCCCTTACCTTTAGATCTAGGAGTTGAATTTCACATCCCTAAAGTCTCACTCATGTCCCTCCAAATGGCACCTTGATGTCTCACCCTTGTTACTTACAACTTACCTACACTTATCAAATGATATCTAAACTTACCTCTTTGTCCACCTCACTAATCCAAGTGAACTAACACACTCTCATCCTCACCCTCCATTTAGTTAACACAAACCAATCCTACCCCTTCATCCATTTAAGTCACATGTCTAAGCCCCTTAGCACAAATGTCACCCATGCACCCCATGTTGAATGTTAGCCCTCCACCTCACCTTGGCTAGACACATCTCCACCCTCCACCTAGCAATCCTTAGGATCAATCACCTTGGCTAAACACATCTCCACCCTTCACCTAGCAATCCTTAGGATCAATCCTAACCCACCCTCTATGAAACCAAATTGAGGCTATAAATAGCCTAAATTTCATTCGAGCAAGGGTTGGCAACAAAAACCCTAAGGAGAAAAGAGAAAAGAAGAAGAAGAGAAAGAAAAAAAGGAGGATTAGTGCAAACCCTAGGCCACTTATGCTCAAGGTAAGCCTAAACCCTATGCTTATTTGTGTTTATTATGTGCATATGATCATTTATTATGTAGTTATGTTATCCAAATCATGCTCTCAATTTGTTTCAATTCGGGTTACATAGTAGAGGCTCAATAGCCTCCACTTGCCTTCACTTCTGAGCATGCTATAGTATAGAATTTTTTGTGAATTTTATATTAATCTGTTGTAGCTCAAATTTTAGTATGTTATACCAGACTCACATGTCTACTTGTATATTTAGTTTCATGATTTTATGGGATGTGGAAGGTCCCAAACTTGCACAGTGTAACCTTAGGAAACCTCCCTTAACCCAAAACATGGGTCCCACAGTGTTGGGACCCACCAAACCACCTCAAAAGATTACACAAAGGTGCTAACTTAATTAGTTTTTCTGATGCCTAATTTTTACCCTGAATTAAAATTTAGGCGTTGAGATAAAAAACAGGTGTTAAACCTGTGAGACAGAAAAAATAATTATTTCCCTTTCTCTCCGCTCCATTAAGGCTAACACCTAACCCCAAAGAGCCAACTAGTCAACCATTTAGAGAGGTCCACCATCCCTCTAAAGACCTAACCCATGAGGAGTCTCCTAAAATTATAATATGACAAAATAAAGAATCGTTTCTGGACTGTTCATAATCCAACGCTTGATTTTTTCAATGCTTGAATTTAATTCAGAGTGAAAATCAGGTGTTGAGAGTAAAATCAGGCGTCAAGTTTGAGAAAAATCAGCAAACTTTTAATTCAATTTTAACAAAGCATGTGCATAGACATAAGATTAAAACTCATATGGATAGAAGAAGCCACCCTAAAAAGGCAGGTATTTGGGGTGCCTAACACTTTCCCTAAGTGCAACCAAACAATTTACCCTAAATCTCAGGAACTCAGACTAGTACTAGGAGTTCAACCCTAGACTTCAAAGTCTAGACTTCCCCTCTTCCCCGAAGAGGAGAACCAATGTCCAACTCCGTCGGTTGATCCTGAGTTAGTGGCGACTCTAAGCAAGGCCCCACACAACCCCCGCTTGGGAGGGGTCTGCACATCCAAGCAACGAGCCTCGAGGTGGGCCTCGAAGTCCACAATGGGTTTCTTGCCTTTGATATTAGTCATCTTTGGTGAAGAATCTAAGCTTTGTTTATGAATAAATCCACTCCTTCATTGCCGAAGCCGGTGCCACCACTACCTCACCGAAACCCACTACTCATCTTCCATTAACCAATAAAACGTCATCGTCACTCTCTCGACATCTCCATCTCCAACCACAAGCTCCTCATGTCCATTCACGGTCCCCTAGATATCCTTTACCATGTCCTTTGCATGGCTTCCATCTCCCTACCACAGTCATGATGGGGCGGTATTTGGATGATGAGGAGATGTCTGGTGTGAGGGTATTGGTGAATTTGTTGGATCTGGCAACAGGATCGATTAAGGTGAAGGAGAATGCGGTGTCAACACTGTTGAATTTGGTTCAAAGTGGAGGAGAGAAGATTGCATAGGATAGTCAAGAGATGGGTTTAGGGATGTTTTGCACGATAGGAAGGAGGATCGTGGAGACAGGATTCTTTCCAATGGGTTTGCCATCAAACAATGTTGGAAAACATTGGAAAGAATGTGACAATCAGATTGTAATAGGATTCCATATCAAATTCCAATATGGTTTTCCAAGTTCCTTTCTTTTCGATACAATTCCATGAAACAAACAGAGCCTAAGAAAACTAGAGGTAAGAAAATTATAAGTCTTAGAGACGTCGCACCCCAAAAAAAGCCTTAGAGACGGCTGAGGGTTGCATAAGAGCAACAGGCATTTTTTTTCTTTTTAATAATATATGAGAATAACTTGTATAGATAAAATAGTCTGAAGTGTTGTGAAGTTGGATAATTCTATTCAATCAACAATCTCGCAAGGTACCTATTTACCTAGCTTTTGGGTGATGATGCATCAACCTTGCAGGATGGAATGGAGCTTTAAAGGAGATATGTAGCATCTCGACCTGTCATCATCAATATATCAGCATCAGAGGATTAGGAGGATGACTTAAATCATACATAGCTCTACGTGCGAGAGAGATTCTCAATCGGGGGTAGTCACATCAAAATCAGTGGATATCATTGGAACCCAGACTGACTTTTGGGAGAGTGGGGGGAACCAAAAAGCAAAGCACGGAACGCTCCAACGACTTCACGAGGTTGGTTATATCTCTGTCAACATCATTTCAATTTTTAGACCCCTTTTGTACAAATATCCCCCAACTCACCTCTCACCCCAGAGCAACCCCAATCTATACATTTTTTAAAAGGATCTGCTACACGCAAACAGTATGCCTCCCCTGTGTCCCTACACACAAAAGCTCAGTGTATAGAATTAAACTAGAAAAAAAAATCAAATGAAAATATAAGAACCCATAAAATGGGGTCTATAGGGTTAAAACCATTAAAAAGTGTTCTAATCAACATTTGCTTCTTATTTAAAACAGTCACCAAATTCAAAAAACCATCATGTGTCAGCTTGTGGTGTGGGGACATTAAGGAACATACTGTTTTGAGTGTAGTAGATTCTTTCCCTATTTTTTGGGGGGGTAAAAAGGACCCCAAAGATTAAATTCACTTATTATATTATGAGTCATGCAATTTTTTTTTTTTTTTTTTTTTTTTTTGGGGGGGGGTGTAAAAAATTATTTTTAAAATAAGTAAAATTAAATTTTCAACCAAAAAAAAAACAAAAAAGTAAACTTACATTTTCATTTTTTTGTGGGATTCTCTGAAGACAACATATGACATGTTAATCACTCAAGATCCTCTACAGCCATTAAACTACCAATAAAGTGCTGCGATTGTCAACAGTGCGGCACATAAAAAAAAATTAATATGTCACTAGATTAGTTTTCTACCTGTAATACATCAAAATATACTCAGGTCCAAGATACTCCCAAAAGAAAATCACGCATCCAAAAATATACTCAAGACTCAAGAAAATAAGCCCCCTAAAGCACAATTGCATAAAAGACAATATTTGAAACTCTATTATTTCCTCTCCCTCTCTTTCTTTCCTTTGAAAAACTATATTAAGAGTTCCTCAACCCAAATTAACCGGAATCAGGCGATGCCAACATTAGATTTTCACCCAAATCACAATTGATAAAGGACATTATTTGAAACCTTAGTATTCCCTCTCCCTCTCTTTCATTTCTCTGTAAAACTGTAATAAGAGTTCCTCAACCAAATTAACTGGAATTAAGAGAAGACAATGCTAGGTTTTCACCCAAAATCAATGGATACATCTGGAACAGGCCTCTTGTGGGTGACACAACCAGATCTAATCCTATAAGTCTCGAGAAACAACATGGCCTTTTACTAAGTTGAGTTGTTTATGGACTTGTGACCTATCACAATCATTCATTTGTTTGTTAATGTTACCCACAAGTCCTCTCAATCATGTAAGATTTTTAATCACAAAACATTGGCTTACATAGATCAAACCCTGGATTTAGAATGAGTGGACCAGATTAATCTATTAATGTTGTGATCATTTGGTGTGTATAGGGTTATGGTACACCTTGAAGTACCGTATTGGTATTTGTGTACTTTGAAAAGTCTAAAAGACTAAAGAATTTTGTAAACACCGATCTCTCCAAAGAGCGTGTCTTTCTCTAAAATGGCATTTTCTCTCTTTTTCTTATCAAACGACATATCTCTTTGAAAAAAGAGGTTTTTTCTTGAGTAGAAGGGGTGTGATAGGTAATCTTTCAAATTCTATAGAAAAAGGTCATAGTCCGTCTTCTCTCTACAAAACGTTTTTGTCAACAACACTCCCTATCGTAATTAGTTTTTCATGTATTTTAATTTCTATATTAAAATACATGATTATGTTGTTGCTTTGCACATGTGAATGTTTTTTAAATCAATCCTTATTGTCAAATGTTGGGACTTTCTGGCCTCTAACAATTGTGGATGAAATATGAAGTGTTGTTGAAGCCCCCTCCTTTACCATCTCCCTCCTCAACTTTTGGCCTCCACCTAAGACATATTTGACTTCCATTAAACCGACACAAGTACCATGTTTACCTTATTAGTGACTTCAGCAAGCTCATAACAATTTTTCCTATTATTGATAAATCTTATGATTTGGGGATTTTCCTCAACTTTAAAACAATGGTTGGAAACTTCCTTAATTAAGAGATTAAATCCTGTTAAATTTGAATAATGCAGGAATTGGTTGTATTTGTCCCAATATGGGGAAATAAATAGAAGTGTACATAATGTTTGAATCCCATGATTGTAGGGATAAGGATAACAACCTTGAATCTCATGATTCTTGGGATCAAGATAACAACAAATTTGAAATACAAAACAAAAATTTTAAGTACAAAATTCAAACATGATTGACTCAGTCGTTGATGCCTAATAGCACAAATTTGAAAATCAAAATAAAGCTTGGTTGGCTAAGTCATGAATTCCTAACACTCCCCCTCAAGATGGAGTTTGAACATTGAGAACAACTAGCATTTCAGTGAGAAATTGAAATTGGTATTTATCCAATGTTTTGGTAAAAATATCCACATTGAAGAGTAATAGAGACATGAGCAGTGCGAATTAGGCCCTGTTGGATTTTTTCACGAATAAGATGATAATCAAGTTCAATATGTTTAGTGCTTTCATGAAAGATGGGATTGACCGGAATGTGAAGGGTAGCTTTATTATCACAAGATAGAGTCATGGGTTCATTGTGACGAATACCAAGGTCAGAGAGCAAGTAATATAGCCATGTGAGTTTGCAAGATGCCACTGCCATAAACTTGTATTAAGATTCAGCAGATGACCTAGATACAGTCATTTTTTTTTGTGTGCCAAGAAAAAAGACTGTCACCTAACAAAGTGTAATAACCAGTAGTGGAACGGCAAGTCAACGAGCAACTGGTCCAATCTAAATCATGATAGGTGGAGAGATGTAACTTCGTAGAAGTTGATAAAAGAATTCTTTGACCTGGTGAACCCTTTAAATAATGTAGAATGTGTATAGATGCATCTCAATGAGGTTTATGTGGTTTATTTATGAAAAGATTGAGTGTGTGAACTAAGCAGACGATCTGAAGTCTTGTAATGGTAATATAAATTAATCTTCTAATTAGTCGACGCTAAAAAGTAGGATTATCTAAAAGAGGTCTATCATTGGCTATTAATTTTAGATTTTGTTCAATGGGAGATTACATAGGTTTAGCAGTAAGAAGACCCATATCTTAAAGGATCTCATGTGCAAATTTCTATTAGGTCAACAAAATACCTTAAACCGAAGCACCTCTATGTCCAAAAACTATTGAAAAGGATCTAAGTCCTTAAATTGAGAATTAAAAAATTATTTAAGGGATGAAATGGCAAGGAGCTCATTGCCCTAGAAGATTATGTCAACCACATAAACGAGCATATAGGTGTGGGATGAACCATTGTAATACCCTATAATGCCTTAGAAGGGTAAAAATATAATTTTATCTCTTAAGGGTAAAATTGTCATTTTTAATGTTTTAAACATGCCATATAGTGGTTTAGGAACCTTTTGGACCAAGTTAGAAGTGTAGAACCCAAGTTTAACCTTGAACCTGTCAAGTTCGAAAGTTATCTTGATAATGTATTTAGAGTGACTTCATGAGCACACCTGTAAAAATCCTTAATGAATTAAATACAATCCATATACCATTGGAAAGAACTTTGAGTCTATTTTTAACGATTAATTAAATGAAGTTTTCTAGAGAAAACTTTGTCTGTTTTACCATGGGGTGTCTAAGCTGAATGTTCATAAATTCCCTAACTTGTGTTCATGACCGGTCAGGAATACAAGGCATGTCCCGCTAAACATTTCCTGACCAATCACCAAACCCCTGACCGGTCAAGGCATGATAGGTCACCAAACCTTTGACCAGTCAGACCTGGGAAAATCCAAAAATGTGCAAAAACACACCAAGATGACATGGCTTATTTCTATTTAATCCCCACACATGTGGGATCTCATTTATGATGAATTATAACCACTATATTCCCCAATTTGGTAAGTTTAACTCCATACTTAGGAGTTTTTGCTAGAATAGGTTATATCCTTCTATGAACTACTTAGTTTCATTCATTTAATGTTAGATATATACTAATTTCTACTAAGGAAGTGGATTTGAGAGATTCAAGGGAAAAAGCTTGAGCAAAAATCAAGGAATTTAAGAGATTGTAAGTAATCTTGCTTACTATGGGTGATGTGATGTATTTTCCTGTTTGATTTTCAGATTATGTGATGTTAACCATGGAATTCTTTGAGATTATTATAAATCATTGAATTCAATCCATTGAACCATGCTAGATCTATGAATTCTAGCTTGCTTAGTAAGTTTTCATGATTCTTATGCTTGGTATAACTCTTATCTTATTGGAACCTCTGCAAATTTTGTAAATCAAAACTTTTGACCATTGAATCTTGTTTGATCATTAGATATATACCTATTTTTTGAAAGATTATTGTCTTAAACATTTTGTGGACTGATTCCTTCATTGAATCCTTTAAAACATGTGAAATCTCAATTTTTTCCCATGTAAAATTTTGAAAATTTATGTGAAATTATGAATGCTTTAAAATATACACTATTAATGATCAATTGGAAAAGCAATCTTGTTTTACCCTTTATTTAGAAAATTATAAGTGATATTTGGATGATTTCTACAATTAGATTCATTAGAAAATCATTTGAACTTCCAAATTTCTATAAATTCGTATTGAAGTCATTGATTCTATTGAACTCTATGCTTCTTATGTGATTATATAAATCATGTGGACCTTCGAATCATATTACATGATTTGAATCATTGATCTTATGTGAAATCTTGATGAATTATAACTTCGACCTTATGAATATCGAATCATGTGCTAACATTGAATTCAAGTGAATCATATGCCTTTGAAATGATTGAATCATGGTAATGTTAAGCCTATGTTTGATTTATGCATTATAAAAATATTTCGATTATCAAAACTATATGAACCTTTGAACTTATTGATGTGAACACTATTGGACTTCAAACCTTTGATCCACTTTGGGCCCCATTATAGGGTAAAGTGTGACCATTGATTATGTGGACCTTGACATTGAGCTAAGTGTCACTGACTCTTTAGGTCTACTCATAAGGCTAAGTGTGAGAAATTACTTCTGACATGCTTTTTGATTCATGGATATTGGCCCTACTTTTGAGGATTAAATAGAAGATCAAGACCCTACCCTTAAGGTTACAACAAGGACATTGGCCCTACTTGTGGGGTTCAGTACGAGATCAAGATCCTACCCATGGGGTTGATTAAAGTATACTATTACTTTACATTAAACCATTATAGCATTGAATATTGAACCTTCCAAATACCAAACTTTGAACACTTTAAATTATCAAACTCCAAACACTTTAAATATCGAACATTAAATACTTTGAACCGTGTGAACTCCAAGCCTTTAAAATATTGAACTCTGAATACTCTAAATCATTAAGTATTGGATTTCAATCTAACATATACCATCAAACTTATGAGCTTTAATCTCCGTATTGAATTATTTATTTTGACATCGATTCTTATTTGGTATTTAGCATTGAACTCTGAATTGTGAAGTCATAATTATTTATTTGAACTTAGAACTTTGTATTAAACCTTTGACTTTAGTTTGATATTTAACTATTGTTCAATTGTACTAATATGACTATAATTAGTATTTCAATCTCTATTTAGTTTTATCTTGACCTTTGGACATGTTGGTACTTAGATTTATGTTTTTCTTTATATTGTTTATAATCAGTTACATTGCTTACTAGTTGGGACTAACTCAACCGTTTGTTTTTCAGACTAACTACTATTGTAGGTTATTCATCCGAGAGACTTGCTACCTCATCCTTAGATTTTGTTATATTTTTTGTATTGTTTCAGACATATATAAGATCCTTTATTTTGGTCTGGACTTTAGATTGTGGTGTATTCAGTTCCCTTATTTGTGAATTGGGTAAAAGGGCACCTTATTGATGTAGATATTGATTGTCATTGGAGATTATAGTGTTATTAATTTCCGTTGCAACTTATTGTTTATTCAGCTATTATGATATACATATTGAATATTGATGTACACTTTCATAAATTATTGAACTTAGAATGTGATTGTGGCTATCAAATTGTTGACTATCAGACTTTGGTTTATCGGCCCAATGATTTGGGCTATTTTGATTTTCGGATTGTGAAAGTAACGATCCGAATCTAAGTTTGGTTCAGATTATTAGAATCGATTCTAGGAAAAAAATTGGGTTTGGTTAAGATTATTAAAATCAATGGTTAATTATGATCAAAATCCGAAAACGGATAAACATCCGATTCTACAATTTGTGTGGAAGAGGGAGCAAAATCACGTTCCCCCGATTTTTTAGTGTGTTGTCTTCTTCCTCATGCTCCCACAAAATCATGTCCCCTCTCTCAGTCCCTCTCTCTATCTGTCTCTCTCCTTTTCTCAATCCCTCTCCAGCCTCCCTCTCTCTGTCTCTCTCTCTCCTGCCTCGCTCTCTCTATCCCTCTCTCTGTCTCTATCTCTCCTCTCCTCAATCCCTCTCCCGCCTCCCTCTCTGACCTCCCTTTCTCACCTTCATCTCTATCTCTCTCCTCTCCCTCATCCCTCTCTCTGTCTCTCTCTCCTCTCCTCAATCCCTCTCTCACCTTCCTCCCTTAAACCCTCTTTCTCGCCTCCCTCTCTCTCCTCCATGTCTCCCTCTTTGTCTCTCTCTCCTCTCCTCTGTCTCTCCCTCTCTCTCTCCTCTCGCCCCTCTTTATCTCTCTCTCTTTCTCCTCTCCTCCGTCTCTCCCTCTCTGCCTCCTCTTTCTCTCCTCTCATCCCTCTCTATCTCTATCTCTCCTCTCCCAACTCCCTCTCTTAGTCCCTCTCCTCTCCTCACTCTCTGTCTCTCTCTCCTCTATGCATTTCATATATTTTCTTTCTTTTTTTTAATTCTCAATCTATTGACATTGATAATTACATTAGGCTCTCCATGGATTCTCAATCTATTGGGGATCTTAATTGATGCAATAGCAATCTGGTTCGGTCTCCACTTTTGGTACTTAATTTTTGTTTTGTTGAAGATTTTGTAGAATTTAAGCTAGTTAATGGGATATAGAGGCTGGGTTCGATTTTAATGGGATATATGAGAATGGTTGAATTGATGATTGTTTTATTCCCAGACAAAACACTATTAATGGACTGATGTCTTTGGATTTGGAAGTTTTATCTCCCTACTTGTTTTAGTTATCTATTTTCACAAACCCTACTAAAGCTGGCTGAGCTAATGATCGTGTTCCTAAGTGGCAAGGAAGCATTCTCTTAGAAAAATGAAAAATGGTTTGAATGTTGCCTTCATGGACCTTTGATGATATAAACACAAGTACTGATATGAAAATTTAAAAATAGGGAGGGGGATGAAAATTTCACAAACCTTGTTTAGTTGAATAATCGTTTCTGAATAATATTGAACCAAACAAGATTTTGATTATGGATTCTCATAATCATCTTCTAAAAATAGGATATCCAAACTAGTATCCATTTTTAAAATTGTTTTTCATAATTTGATTATGAGAATCCATAATCATAATCAGTAATCAGTAATCAATTTTGAGAATCCGAACCAAACGAAGCCTAAGGCACATATAGATCCCATATTCGAGTCCGGGTTCGGGGGCGTTACAATCATAGTGTTTGAATATAAGAGAATAATCTGCTCTAGACTGAGTGAAACCTGTAGCTTAAAGTGTATTTGAAAATTTGGAGAACCATTAATGTGAAGCTTGTTTAAGTCCATAAAGTGACTTGTGCAGTCAAAAAACATGATGTTCCCCCTTATGAAAAAAACTTGATGGAATTTTAATATAAACTTCTTCATGAAATCATCATGTAAGGCATTTTAAACATCGAGTTGATGAAGAGACCACCTCTTGACATCAGCAATAGCAAGCAAATAGCGAACAATGAACAACTTAGCAACAAGAGCAAAAGTCTCCTTATAATCAACACCCTCTTGCTGATTATACCTTTTAACAATGAGACAAGCTTTATAACATTCAAGGGTTCCATCAAAATTGTATTTTACTTTGTAAACCCATTTATAAACCAATATAGGGCTTTCCACAAGTAAATCAACAAAGGACCAAATTTTATTTGTTTCAAGGGCACTAATTTCTTTGCTCATAGCTTTTCTCCATTTTGGATCAAGGGATGCTTTAACACAGGATATCAGTTCAATAATAATTGAAATAGTGGCTACAAAATATTTACATGATGGAGAAAGATGTTCGTAAGATTGAACATCACCAAGAGAGTAAAGAGGTACCTAGGCCAATGTAGAAGAGAACAACAAAATGGATCAAGTTGGAGTGATAGCAGGGTAGCGGTAATCTTTGAGATACTATGGCCATTGATGAAATTGTTCAAAATGTCAAATAATAGGGTATGTAGACTGTGAAGGTTGAGGGGATGAGGTGGTGGGTAGAGAAATGGGAGAAGGACTAGCGGGTGATAGTGTAGGTGGTGTATCATTGTAAACAAGAACATAATTAGAATGTAAATGGGTTGATGTTGTTGAACTGTCAGGTATAGAAAAAGGTAGAGAAATAGGGAAGGATTATAAGGGAAGAAGTGTTAAAAGGAAAAATATTTTCATGAAATATAACATCCCTATTAGAACAAAACAGAATGGTTATCCATATCATATAAACGATATGTTTTTTGTCCATGAAGATATCCAATGAAAATGCATTGGCAAACTTGAGAATCAAATTTATTACTATGGTGGATGTGATAAGCATAACAAAGGCAACCAAAACCTCGTAAATGTTAAAAAAAATGGGTAGTGAACCAAAAAGAATTTCATTAGGGTTTTTTCCTTTTAATACTTTTGTGGAATAGGGGATTAGTTACAGTTAATATGCAATCACCCCAAAATGAAAGGGTGAGATTCACTTGAAAGCGTAAAATACAAGCTATTTTAAGTAAATGGTGGTGGGTGCTGCTTGCGTTCATCTATACCATTTTGCTGTGGTGTAGATATGCAAGAATGTTGATGCACCCCATTGTCCTGAAGAAAGGATTTCATATTGGCTGAAAAAAATTCACTTCCATTATTAGTTTGAATGGACTTGGTATAATAGTTGAATTGAGTTTTGAAGAATGTAAAAAATGATTTTAAGATATGGTAAGTTTTAGGTTTATGTCACATAATAAACACCCAAGTACAACGACTAAAATCATCAACAAGAGTTAGAAAATAATGTGCCTCTATGCAAGAAGGTATGACATAGCATCCCCATATATCACAATGAATAAGTTGGAAACAAGCATCAGTAACCATTAAACCGCTAGAAAAAAGTAATCTATATTGGTTTGCTTAAAGACACATCACAATGGCATGAATTAAAAAAAACTATATGGGAATTATTTTGAGAAAGTGACTTGAGACAAGTAATGGATGGATGACCTAGACACCAATGCTATATATCAATTGACTTCGAGCTCTAAATAGGAGAAGAAAATGCATCATTAGAATATTAAAAAATATAAAGACCACCATACACTTTACCAGCTCCAATTGTCTTCCTCGTTAACTGATCCTAAAAAAGGCAATGATCAAAAAAAATATTATGGTATATAAATGATCATAAGTAAGATATTTTATGGACAATAAGTTAAACGAAAGATGGAACACATAAAACATTAATAAAACGGTATGCAAAGTAAGGGTATTGGGATGGAAAACAGAGCCAACATGTAAAACATGAGAAAATTTATAATTGGGTAATTTAACAAGATCATGTGGTGGTGAAGGATAGATGAAAGAAAGAATCAAGGATGATGAAACAATGTGATCAGTTGCACCACTATCAATGATCCAAGATTGTTTATAAAAATAAAAAATAAAAAGAGAGAGAGAGAAGGTTGAGTAATATAGAAATTTACCAATGAAATTGGCCAAATGGTTTAAATTATCTGTTTGTAGGAGAGATAAAAGTTAGTGATGTTGTTCTTGAGTAAATGAAGGGACTACATCCAAAGAGGAAGACATACTAATAGTGGATGGAACAACATCAACATTACTAGCATAAGGTTTCAAGTTATGTTTGGGATAGCCTACAAATTTTAAATAATGAACTCTTGTATGTCAGTCTTTGTTACAATGATCACAATGAATATGAGGTCGCACACCAAAGATAGATGTATTGGAATTCTTAGGTTTATAAGCATGAGGATGCTTAAGAGCAGCAAAGTAGTGACCTCAGTAAGAAGTGCAGTGCCATGAAGATCACATTGATGATCTTCTTAAACAATAAGGTTGTATTCCTTTGAAATAGATGGCCTTAGATCCATGAGGAGAATGTTTCTATGAACATAATTGTAAGATTCATTGAGATCCATCAAAAATAAGTTGCACAAAACACCACAAGAACAAGCTATGAAAGATTGGATAAATGATAACTCATCCCATAAATGATTCAACTTTATAAAATAAGCAACAACGGATAATTGATCTTGTTGAAATGTAGAAATAATTTTTTAATTCAAAAAGGTAAGGAGCATTGCTTTGTGAGAATTAATCCTGGAGATCAAGCCATACTTTGTGAGTAGTATAAGCATAGACAACGTTCTCTGAAAGATTTGTGGTGAGAGCGTTTAAAATCCATGAGAGAATCATGGTGTTGTATCATTGACACAAATGAAACGAGAGATAGAAGAAGACTTTGGTTTTGGCAAAGATCCATCAACAAAAGCTAACTTGTTTTGACAGTTAAGGTCAATCACATGGCACAAAACCATGTAGTGTAGCTATCCCCTTTGAGAGGACAAGATACCAAGTTGATACCTGACTTATCGGAATGATTCAAAAAATATATAGGATTTTCTAACTCCAAAGGAATATCAAAGTTGTCCATGGTGGAAAAAAACAAGAAAAGAGAACTCGTGGGAATATGTAAGAGAATAGTAAGGATCAATATTAGACTGATACCATGTTAAATTTAAAACAATGCACGAGTTGGTTGTATTCATCCCAATATGGGAAAATAAATAGAAGTGTACATAACATTTGAATCCCATGATTGTATGGATAAGGATAACAATCTTGAATCCCATAATTTTTGGGATCAAGACAACAACAAATTTGAAATACAAAACAGAATTAAAATATAAAATATAAACATGGTTGATTCAGTCATTGATGCCTAACAACAAAAATTTTAAAATCAAAATTCATACTTGATTGACTGAGTCATGGATTCCTAACAAATCCTGCCAATCAATCTCCTTGGAGAGGCAGATTTTGCAAGTTGAAGGCTTATATGGACCATTTTGGCTTGTACCAATGCCTCTCCTTGAAGATGATACTAGAAAGGCATGGGTTCGAGACTCACTAGCAGCATTCCACAGGTGATAGTATTGACATTTGCCACTCTAGAGTGTGAGGCCACCTATGATGTAGCAGCGAGCTCTAGGCATGTAACAATAAATTGGGTAGTGCGGCTGTGCCTAGGCCTAACAATTCCAATATTTAGTTATTGATACTAGGAACCAACTTGGTTCCCTTGCGAATAGGGATGCAAATGAGCTGGATTTCATGCGGATATTAGTATATCCAAATTTGGTTAATTTAGAATCAGATATTTTTTAAACGAACGGATATTTAATCGAGCCTGATACATATATGTTCATATTCATATCCATTAAGTTAGTCGAATATCAGATACGAATATGGATATATCCGATTGAACAAATTCATTAAGTTAGGTTAACATATTTGTGTATGTTAGGTTGGGATTAATGTTAAAAGTGATGCAACATAACCTACAATAGTGTTTAAAAAATAAAATAACTTACAATATTATATAATA
>JAOXJP010014752.1:0-17617 GCA_025762735.1 Platanus orientalis | reverse complement strand
CAACCTGACGCCACCCTCCTCCTTTATCCGGGCTTGGGACCGGCAATGTCTGAAGATACAAACATTGGCGGAGTTGACATCCCCTTACAAGAGAAAGGAAAAAGATACAAAAACCACCAAACAGCATATCTCAATCCTGAATGAGAACACCCCTCCCCATATTGCCCTGCCCCACACAATGGACCCCCCAAGAAACCACCTTCTCATTAGACCTTTGATATGCTTGAAAGGATGGCTTTGTAGCATCGTTAAACACCTTATTGTTCCTTTCCTTCCATAGTGACCATGATGCGGGAGCATACCATGTGAAGACCAAGAAGCTTGATGATCACGGATAGGTCCTCAAGAATTGTCCTACTAGTTAGAATAGTTTAGGATGGATTTTTCATTGTAATAAGACCTTCTAATGGCCAGGGTTTTTTAATAATTATTTAGGTCTTAGGGGGTCATGTGTAATAAAGCAAAGTTACCATAGTTTTAGGGAGTTTTTGGTGTACACAACCAGCCAAGTTTTTGGCTGTTAAATCAGCTAAAATATGGGGCCCACACAGCTAGTCATACAGCCCAAAAGTTGAGTCAAAATGGGATATTTTAGAGTCAAAGTGGGGCCCATTCTATCCTAGTCGATAGCCCCCATAAATTTGGTTTATTTAAGAGATCTTTTAAGATTCCTTGTGGGGCTCAAATGCCTTGTTCAACAAGCCAAGAATTGTGGCAACCAAGGAGTCCTTTAATAGGAATCTTATTGTTTTAGGAAGTTGTTAAAATTAGGATTGTTAAGTTAGAAGTCCTAGATATTTAGGAGTCTTGTAGAGTTGAATATGATTTGAAAATTTGAGATTCATGTGTGTGATCTTGGAGGGTGGCGACCAATAGCCTCTCTCTCTTCTTGGGTGAGTCATGGACTCCCTTCTATCTTCTCTCTCCTCTTCTCCACGAGTCGAGCAAGTCCCTATCTCTTTCTTCTGTTTTCTATCTCTTTCTTTTCCCTCTCTTTCCCCTTCATTCTCCATTAATCTTCTTCAAGATATCCTTTCAATCTGTCCCTATATACCCCATAAAACTACTGTTTTACTTCAAAACAGTCCCCTTTCTTCCCCTATTTCAGTACCTAATCTGTCCCCAAAATTAGCCCTCTTTTAGTCCCTATTTCAGCCTACACGTGTGACCCATAACATGTCCAAAAGAGCTTACTGTTTTATGGTTTCTTTCACTAAACCTAAAACAGCAACCTTGCGGATATACTTTCATACACCAAAACAATTCCAAATTTCAACAAATTTGGAACAGTAGTACATCTTAGAACCAAGAGTCACCCTGTTAGAGCGCATAATTTTCTGACACGTGGCCAGGGGTATTTTGTTCATTTCACACCACTGCCAAGGTTTTCCAGAATTGAAATTATCCCGCATCAAACCAACAAACGGCAGCCAGGACAAGCCGCTATAGTTTCTTTTGAAACACATTGAAGGCCGAAGATTTTCACCCCGCGAGCAAGCAACACAAATCTACAGGAGTCACCCAACTCATTCCCAAATTTCTCCAAAGCCCACCAAACCCACACATTGGCATAAATTACTTCTTTCTCATAAAAAAAAATGTGACATGAATAATTTTTTTAGTAGGTTCTTTTATTTTAGGGTTTAGCAAATAAAGGGGGGTGTTAACAAATTTTCCCTTAGGTTAAGTTGTTTATAAGGAGGGTTGGCGTCTGGTTGAGAACCGGCTTTAAAAACCCACTCAAACCATTTAACATGAATCCTGAAAATACTTTATTTCGACCTAGCGGAATGGCGGAACAGGATTTGTGTAGCCGACCCCAAATAGTTGGGATAAGGCTGTTTGTTGTTGTTGTTAAGTTGTTTTTAAGGTTTTATTAGGGTTAGAGGTTTTAGCAACTAGAGAATACTAGTTTCTATTTTGGTGATCTTTTTTTTTTTTTTTTTTTTTTTTTTTTTTTTTTTTATGTATACAAGGGCTCATACCCTAATGAATGAATTGGCTTTTATAGAAATAGAACTTGTTTTGGTTGAGAAATTTGTCTTCTTCTTCCTTCCTACGGTTGTAGCTGTGGAGCTGTGGTAAGTTGACAACACTGTAGTAAGTCATTGCTCCTATAGATTGGTGTTAGTAAGTTGTTTTCTAGCATAGCTCACTCTTCTTCATTTCTTCTATTATCTTTTTCTACATCATTCATAATTCTGGTTTTATTATTTTATTTTTGAGGGAGTGCTGAACATGTGGATTAACTCCATTAGTCTTTGTTTGAGTGCTGATTTCTGGAGTTCTGTATGTTAGACCTGAGTTTTACTGAGAATTTTCTAGAAGGATCATGAAGTCATATCCTGTCTTCATTGTCAACGTCAGGCTGAACCTTCCCAACACTCCCAACATAAAATCTAGCAAATCAATCTTCCAATCATTCAACTCTGATAAGGAACCCATCTCACAAGGCCATCAGCCAATGACATGAATTTTTCAACCATGGATTTCTTGTCACGGACCAATGATTGTGCCAATGAGGAGTGACACAATGCAAGTTGAAGGTGCTAGAAAGACAAGAGGAAGGCCAAAATTGACCTAGGTTGTAGTGAGGAGAGACATGCCCGCTTGTTTGTTGTTATTGTTGTTGGATTTCTGGTCACTAGTGTTATTTTGTGGAGCCTGTTGTTACTGATGATCCAGGGAAGTGCTAGTAATCAAGCCACAGTTCCCCCAGCCTGAAGGACAATATCGTACTTTTATGTGGTGCTCAATTAACCCTAAATTCCTTGGGGTATTTATATGTATTTTTTGTGACTAGGGCTGTAAACATGTTTGCGCATATTTTCTTTGAGCATTGTGAAACTTTTACAACTCCATCGTTTTTCCCCAATTTAGGGTTTTTCACGTAAATCAGTGTTGTGGTGTTCTTGCTTTTTTTCTTCTTTTTGTCTTTTGATTAATATTGTACCCCGAGCTTGTGGGTTAGGTAATCCCTAACAATTAGCCAGTCCTAAGATACTTGGGTAGTTACTGTTGAATTATATTAATTTATATATCTCCTAACACCTTAAGGTTTTGGGAGAGAGCTTATTGTTAACATGGTATCAGAGCCATGCCAAGTTGCCTATTCGATTCCCGTGGAAATAAAAGTATTATCTTGGATGTAGTATTGCACATGTGCGTGTTGTGGAATGTGGACTCACACCTAGTTCCTTAGTGATCCCAGGAGAGAACAATGTTCCTCCTAAGGGGGTGTTGAATTATATTTATTTTCTATATCTCTTAATACTATAAGGTTTTGGGAGAATTGGTTAATTCACTATTAACAGTTACTTGTAAGAAGGTTCACAAGGCACCATTGTTCCTGAAAAAGAGTATTTGACACCTTCTCCACCTTTATTTAGATGCCTACTTTGAACATATCATTCGGGGACGTTATTTCTTTCTAGCAACCTACACCATGAGGTGCAGCCATTTTTTTTTTTTTTTGGATAATTATGCAGCTTATTGATTGCACTCTCAAGAATTAGATGATCCATATTTAGCAGCAATGAGACACCTCCATAACCAGTCACTCTCAACCCTCAAAAAACAATTTGTTGTATCCATTTGGATAGGTGCACATTCTTTGTCAATCTAATTATTCTGATCCCCACCCCACCATCTCTCTAGGGTTTGCAAATCAAGTTCCAATCAACTAAATGGAATTTCTCTGACCCTTTCCAAGCTTTCCAAAGAAAGCCTCTCCGTATTTTCTTAAGTATTTTCTTAATGGTTTAGGCCATCAAAATGGGAACCATGAAGAGGGAGATGTGTCGCCTCAAGAATGGGTATAAGGAAAGGTGTGTCACCTCAAGAAAACTCTCTATGCCTAAAGTGATCCTCTAGACCATGGTTTGAGAGGTTTTGTAGTGTCATGCTCAAGAATGGGTATAAACTGTGTCAAGTTGATCACACCCTCTTAGTCAAGCATCAAAAGGGAAAGATGACAACTCTTATTGTCTATGTGGATGATATTGTTGTTACAAGTGATGATCAATATGAGATCAACAACTTAAAGAGTTTTTAGCCAATGAGTTTGAGATCAAGGACTTAGGACACCTCAGATATTTCCTTGGCATTGAAATTGCTAGATCCAAGAAAGGTATATTCTTATCCCAGTGCAAGTATGTGTTAGATTTCTTCAAGGACTTTGGTATGTTTGAGCATAGATCTTGTAAGACTTTTGTTAAGTTTAACCATTGCCTTCAAAAAGATGAGGTTAATCGACTTATTGATGTAGGTTGTTATCAGAGATTGGTGGGGAAGCTTATCTATTTAACCTTTACTAGACCCGACATTTCTTATGTTGTTGGGGTTGTTAGTCAGTTTATGCATGCTCTCACTATAAAGTATCTTGAGGCAAAATACTGTATTGTTTGATACTTGAAGAAGAGTCTAGGCTAAGGGCTCTTATATATCAAGTAGAAGGATCTTTTGATCAAAGCCTTCATAGATGCAGATTGGACTAGTTACGTATATGTTAGGAGGTCCATGTCAGGCTATTGTACCTTTATGAGAGGTAACCTTGTTACACGTTGAAGCAAGAAGCAACCAGTTGTAGCAATACCAAGTGCAAAAGTTGAGTTTAGAGCCATGGCACATGGGATCTATGAGATTCTATGGGTTCGTGGCCTCCTTACAGTGTTGGGATTTAGCTCACAAAGTCCTATGAGTTTGTATTGTAATTATAAAGTTGCGATCAATATTTCTCACAAACCCGTTCAACATGATAGGACCAAACACATTGAGGTTGACAAGTGTTTCATCATGGAGAAGCTATAGCTTGAGCAGATATGCATTCCCTTTGTGTGAAGACCAAAGACCGGTTAGTCGACATGTTCACCAAAGGCATATGTAGTCCTAGTTTCAAAAAATTTGTTGGCAAGCTTAGTATGCATAATAGTTATATACCAGCTTGAGGTGGAGTGTTGATGTATAGGAGAATATATGGGTACATTCATGCAAAGGAACATGGACCTTGTATTGTATAATGGTTAATTTGTAAATACCTATACTCCATGTATTCTTGTACCCTTTACCATTCTAATATATGAATGTATAGTATGTGAGAGAAATCACAACTCTACATACGTATTTTTCCCTTGATACTTTTTCTCTTCTTTCTCTACAAACCCTAGCATTTACATAGTAGAAATCCATTGTCTACCCCTCCTCCTTTATCAAGTTTAGGATGGGCAGTGCAAAAAAACAATGGCGAACTTAGGCTATAGCAGTAACGGGAAAATAAACCAGTTCCATGTGGTATGATAAAGAAATTCTACTACAAGTTTAAGTTGTAGTTGAACCAAAGGTGCTCTATCAAGACCAACAAATTTCTTTATGCATAGTATGTGATTTTTTGAGCTGTTGCACGGCCTATGCTTTTGGATTAGAAGTCTTTGAAAATGTATCAGTCTTAAACGATTTTTCAAGAGCATAGATTTATTTTTCTCTTGTTTAATTTAGACGTTGCTTGTTGGGATTCTGTACTTTTTTTTTGTGGGGGTGGGAGAAATGAGATTTTCTAAATGTCCACTGTCCTTTGGGGAATAGGGGATCTAATGAAGTGGAGATTCTTCTCAAACGTAAAATTATAAGATCTGTTGAACTATATTAAATTGTATATCTCTTAAAACTTTAAGGTTTTGGGAGAGTTGGTTAGTTTACTGTTAACATGGTATCAGAGCCAAGCTAGATCACGAGTTCTAATTCCAATGGAAGTATTTTCCCAGATTTAGTGGTGTGTGCATGTGTACGCATTGTGTAGACTTGCACTTGGCTCCCTAAGTGCGTTCCCAGGAGAGAGCAGTGTTCCTCCTGAGGGGGGTGTTGAACTATATTAAATTGTATATCTTTTAACACCTTAAGGTTTTGGGACAGTTGGTTTGTTTGTTTACTCACAAATAGTGGACTGAACGGAAATTTATGCACATATAGTACTGATGAAAGGGATAGAGAAGCAGTCAGATTAGCATCTCCACGACCACTAATGGAAAGTGCAGCGCCATCTACAAGAACTGTAGATTGGGCATTAAAAGAATCAGGGGAAACTAAATGGGATGACATACTAATCATATATTCAGAGGTTCTTGAGCCAATAACCCAAGATGACCTCTGTGTGGCAAGACAAGCAGTACGTGAATGGACTAAAGTAGCAGTAGATGTAGATGGTCCGGTAGTAATACTTGTTGACTGAAGCCGATGTAGCATAGCATCATATTCCTCACGAGAAAGTGTAACTGGTCCGGATCCATTGTTTGAAGTTTCACTAACAGATTGAGAATGACTGTCGCCCACTATAGATTCTATAGAAGTCTTACCAGATGTAGAAATGACATTAGCCCAAACCGGCTTCCCAAATTTATTCTAACATTTATCTGAAGTATGATTTTTCCTGCCACAGTGGGTACATTTATGAGTTGTATCAAATCCATGTCCTCATCCTGTACCTCTACTAGAATGTCTTCCTCTACCTTCAGAAACATTACCCCGACCTCCACCCTCCATAGATACAAGAGCTGAATTTTCATTGCTGGGAACTCTCGTGAGAGGCCTAGAGACAGAGATGAAGTCGGGACTGCTCGCAACACTAGGGCATAAGCATTGTTCAAAGAGGGTATACCATCACCAGCCAAACAAGAACTTAGCCACTTGAAATTTCTCACGCTGCCTTTTAAGTTGTTCAATGTCATTTATGATGGGCTGATACATTTCAATTTCTTCCCACATGCCATGTAAAGTACTGTATTACTCACTCACCGATTTATCACTTGGCTGCAACATAAACATATGTTCATACAGCTGATAAATCCTAGAGACTTTCTTCTCCATAGAATACATTTCCTGGAGGGTTGTCCAAACTTGTTTAGCAGTGTACAAGAACATCACATTGGCACTGGTCTGGGGTTCCATGCTATTTCATAACCATGTTATTGCAAGATAGTTATCTTGCAGCCACTCTTCATATCCAACACTTTTTTGAGATGAAGGGTCAGTAGTGATATATCTCATCAAAAAAAATAAAGCAGTGATATATTTCAACTTCCTTCTGGCATCAAGAAACACCTCGACAGATTGTGCCCACAGTAAATAGTTACTTCCTTTCAACTTGATACTGGTAATCTGAAGATTTACAATATCTGTAGAATTTTCCGGAGAAACTTTTTCTTCAGATCTATTCTCCTAAATGTTTCAAGTCCTTTTTTGTGGAGGTGTGATTTGTTTAGTATTGTTATGGGCTGGAGATTGGCATATGCTGTGGATGATATCGAGGATGTGTAAACAATTTTTTTTAATGAATAACAGAACTTTATCAAAAAATGGAGAGGAAAATACAGGTAAAAAACAAGTTCAAGTACAACAATGAAACTGCGACACACTAGGCATTAAAATGCATCAAACAAGAATATGAACAAGAAGGCCAATCCCTAATAGGGTCGTTTAGAGAGAAACCAAAACAGTCCTTTGAGCTCATCACCCAAGAAGCCACTTCAAGTAGGATAGAATCAGCCACCTCCAAAGAAGACTTTCTCACCCCCTTCAAAGATTCTTCTGTTTCTCTCCTTCCAAGAACCCCAACACACACCGTGAAGGATTCTCATCCAAAACTCATAGCCTCGAGGACCCAAGAATCCACTATTCCACTGCCAAACTAGATCTAGCAAACAGTCAGGCATAACCTGAAGTGTCAATGATCAAGAAAGTGTTTTAGCAAGGGGTAGTTTTAAGTTTAAAATCATTGTCTATTGGGACTTTGCTTCCTAAATTTCTTAATAAATTACTTTAAACTACCTAAACAATTATGACCATTATATGTGTGCATCATTTACTTATCTAGGTCCAAAAATAATATGTAGTACAGTGCACATAGGTTAGTTATTACCCATTACTGGAATACAATGGAGTTTCTGCCCCTCATTGGAATTTCTGTTACTTCTAATTAAAAATAAAAATAAAAATAATTTCTGTTAGCTGAAATGGCATAAACTTAGCTGATAAGAAATTTCAATTAACTCGGTTTTGTTTATTATAGTACTTCTCTGATTTGCACACCCAAACTAGGTATGCAAACTAAAAATAAACGGGAAGCTATCCAAATGGATAATATTTCTGCATATAGGGTAGATAAATGTTTGAAAATATAAACTTCGTTTGTATTGCACCATGCACCTGTGTTTGCTGCACCTGTTTTGTGTAGTTCTGTGTCTTGTGTCTACTGCACATATGATGCAGCAGTATATGCTAAATTAACAAGTTTTAGTAATAGTGGTGAAAAGTAGTGTTTGGTGCTGAGATTGCTTTATGGGATGTCATTGTTTTGAGTTTTCATTTGTAGAAGATTATTTCATTCCTGCAGTAATTTTATTGAGTTTGTTTTGAAAGAGTTTCAAGCGTAAATGGAAGTTTGTCATATGATTATTTTCATTCAGAGGGAAATAATCAGTAATGAAAATTTTAAGTTTGGAAAGGGAATCTTTTGTTCATTGCTGAGATTCTTCTTTGATTGTCTTAGCCTGCCTTTTCAATTTGTAGGTATCCATACATGGCCGTGGTTCTCAACTTCAGTCAATCATGGGCTTTGTACTGTTTGGTTCAATTCTATACTGTTACAAAAGATGAATTGGCGCACATAAAACCATTGGCAAAATTCCTGGTATTTAAATCAATTGTCTTTTTGACTTGGTGGCAAGGTGTGGCAATTGCACTCCTCTATGCCCTAGGTTTGTTCAAAAGTCCTATAGCTCAAGGCTTGCAATTCAAATCAAGTGTTCAGGACTTCATCATTTGCATAGAGGTATCTCATTTTTCTTGTTCACTTATATTTGTGTGGGTGGGTGTAATTTCTTTTGTTAAGGCTGATAGAACCAACTGTAACCTCAAATCTGCGGGGGTTCCCCCTTAAATTTCTTGTGGTTTTGTTTAGAGCATCCTATTGTTTATGCTTTTAATTGTTTTTCTTCTAGTCTCTGGATGATATTCTTGAAGGATTGTTGTTATTCCTGTGGATGAATAGAGCTGAAATTAAACCCGATGAACCATTCATTTATGGAAAAGTTAATTCAGTTCTATGCTTATCCATTGTGCCAAGATTCGGGATTACTTCATACCTGGCAATTTCTTCCCATTACTTTGATTTCTACCATGTTACTACTTATATTGCTTCATCTCATCCACCACATCTGCCTGTGCATATGGGTGTATACGCTTAGTCTGTTGGACATTCTTTTCCTCTGTTCACGGATCTAGATATCCTATTTCAATTTATTTGTTCTCCTATTTTGTTCAGAAGATTTGCCTTGACACAAACTTTATCTATTGCATTTCTCAGTTATCATTTGCATTGCATATCAATGCTGAAGAGTTGGAGCACCGGAAATTGTCGTCAATACTCTCACAGTGTCTTGTGTTAAAGCTTGGGGTGGGGGAGGGGTTGAAATGTTAGGGTTAATTCTTCATGAACTTCCCTAGTTATGTAAAACTATCAGTTTTTAAATTGTTTGCTTATTACTGTGGTCCTATAGATTTTGCAAGCTCTATCTCTTCTGCGACCTACTTTTGTGATTTAACATGTGTTTAGTCTTGACTAATTGACTTTATTTTGTTGTTAAAGCAGGAGGTTCAATCATTAGTACCTTCAAAGCGGTTCTGCATATTTCTTCTTCTTTTTCTTCTTCTGCTATTTTATTTTCTTGTCTTTTCTTTTTGTTTCTTCTTCTTTCTTTCTTTTTTGGATAGGGAAGAGGAGGTTCTCAATGCTCTTCTTGTTTGTCAGCTGCAAGGTTTAAAATGTCAGTGATAGTGGAAATGTCTGTCGGGCTAAAATAAGACATATGTTGGAAAGGTTGGAAATGCCAAAAAGAAATATTGTAAAAAACGTGAGAACTTAGGAAACACTTTCTAATATAACTGCATAAATTTGAGGGAACAAATAGATGCATTATGAATGATAGCTTATTTTAATATATAATCATAGGTTATTGTGATACATAATACACTTAATTCATCAAAAGAATACATAGTACACTTGTATTATAATATTCTTAATTTTTTTTTTATAATTCAATATTCTTAATAATTATATATGCATTCATCATAATTTTGATACATAATGATTGACAAATAGATTATAATCTAATTGGATAAACATAAGGGAACAAGTAAATTCTCTTCCTCTTCTTCTTTCTTCTCTTCTCATTCTTCTTCCCCTCCTTCCTCCTATTTCCCTTGCAATTTATCGTTTTTGATATATTTTTGGGCATGTCGACATAATGTTGACATTGTACAATAATATACTTCAAAAGGGGAATATTCACTTGACATGTCCACATTGTACTTCATGTCGACTGAAAATTGAGGTTTTATAATGTAGTTGGTATTTCGTGTCGATGTAGGTAATGTTTCGTGTCAGTCCTGGTCGACATGGACATATTTAAAGCATAGACGTTGGTTTGATAGAAGGCTTTAGGCTGGGGATTGGTGGTCTTATTATATCTCACCTATAATATTCTTGTGATGGTTCCTTATTTATAGGTATTTCTAGGTCTGAGGTGTCTAATCTTAGGACCATTTTGAGATGCTTTTAGGTGGCTTCAGTATTAAGAGTTAATTTGATGGAATATCTCGTTGATTGTGGTTGTGGAAAATGAGGGTAACCTTTTTGAAGATTGTGCTAAAGTCATAGAATGCTCTTGTGGATGTTTGCTAATTCTATCTTGGGCATCAATTGGGGGCTTAGTCGGTTTCTAAGGATACCAGACCAAGTTATTGAGGGAACTAATGGAGATTATTAAACTGAAAGAGTATCTTTCATTTGGGGATAATAGTTACATTAATCAAAAGCACACTTGCCAGCCTTCTGATTTAGCCAAACCATTTAAATATGAATTGTAAAAAAATTCATTGTATTGACCTTATCCTAGGGTGTTCCTTGGAAGCAGCTGTAGCATACAGTGGAAAAGCCAAAGAGAGAAGAAGGAAATTGAAAAATAGGACAGTCATTACTGTTATTGTCCGACCCTTATGTTCAAGGGCTGACATAAGTACGGCTATTGTAATATTGTATACTTATTTCACCTTAAACCACTTTTTGAATAAAGTAACGAATCACCTCTATATGCTTTGTGTTGACATTTATGACAGAGTAGCAGAGGTACAATATGTAAGGGTGTATGTCTTTAGTTGGTACAGGGGCTACTTATAAATACCTACTATTGAATTGATGTTTGCACTTGTAATGAATATACACCATATGTATGAGAGAATATTCTATTCTCTCTATACGTTTTCCCCAATTCTTCTCCCTTCTCTCTTCTTCTTCCACAAACCCTAGCCTATCAAGCTACATATATAGTGGAATTTCACTCTTTGTTCTATCATTCTAAACTGGATTGTGGGATGATAATTGTTGCCTTTTTTTCATAGCACAAACTTGTAAATCTAGTGACAAGAAAGTCAAGGTCCCAAGCAAGAAATTCCAGCCACCATAATTATCACACCATGTGCCAGAAATCTTTACTCAGCCTCAACAATTGAATGCGAAATCACAAACTGGTTTTACTCCTCCATGTTACAAGGTTACCTCCAATCAAAATACAGTACCCTGATGTAGATCTACAATCATCTCTAGAACCTGCCCAATCTGCATCGGTATATGCATCTGCCCTCTTATGTCCATTCCTTCTAAAAGAAAGTCCTCTACCATGTGAAGAGTCAAGACAGTTTAGAGTTTGGAACACTAGTTCAAAGTGGTGTCCAAGGAAAGTGCTTAAATTGACTTATTACATTGTTAGCATATGCAATGTTTGGCCTGATAAGAGAGGTAAATCAGTTGTTCAACCTGATGCTGAAAACTTCCATCATCTTGTAGAGGTTCACCACTCTGTTCATCAAGTTTATGATTCTGTTGTAGACGGGTATTTGCAAGTGTAGCTCTAAGTTTTTCAGTATTATGTTTATATAATTCCTTGGGAAATACTTTAGAAGCCCTAAGTCTTTAATTTCAAACTCACTGGCTACGAATATATTTAGCAGCTCAACTTTTTCTGAATCTCTCATTGTCACGGCAATATCATGTAAATAGATGATGAAAACTATGGTGCTACTTCCAGTACACTTAATAAAGAGAGTATGGTCTGATTAGATTTGAGTATGCCCCAATTTCTTTACTGCATCTCTATATCTTTCAGACCACACCTTGGGAGACTGTTCCAGTCCATATAAGCCCACTTCAATAGTTCAATTTGCATTCTTTTCTTTCGCATCTATCTAGATGAAATCCTAGTAGTGGGGTGAAGCAGAACCCAATATGAAATATATGCAAAACACTTGCTGTAGGGTCCAGATAACAGATAATAACCCCAAAAATCAAAGTCTGAAAATTCTGCCCAATGGCAATTTAGTAATTTTTCAAAAAAGTGAAAAATTACCAAAATACCCTTCTGATGCGTCAGAATTTTATGGGCTTTTGGGAATATTTGGGACAGACCTTAGGGGTATTCTCCTCCAAATTTCATCGGATTTGGATGTTTCTAACTATGTAAACTAGAAAACGATTATTTATGTAATGGTGTTTTAATGGAAATTTCAGCAGAGAAACCCGGAAAAGTGAACACAACTCCGGAAACGATTAAGATATCAAAATACTGTTCTTACCTCTTATAGGGGACTTCAAGGCCTCTTGAAAAGTGCAAAAGTTTCCACCGGATCAAACCCTAAAGGCTTCAAAAAATTACCCCAAGTATGCTGCCCAAGGAAGTGCCGCCTAGCCCTCTTTATAGTCTTCCTTATTTAATAGGGATGGGTTTTAACTATGGGAGAACACCAAAGGTTGAGATGTTCAAGGGTGGAAAAAGTTGTAGTGTAAGTATTTAATGAGATATGGAAGGATTGAGGTTTGGTGAAGATAGAAGTGATGGGAGGTTAGAGTTGCAAAAAATTTTGGGTGATGAAAGAATGGAAGAAGATGATGATATATGGGACAATAAGATGAAGAGAAGAAGAAGGAAGAAGATTGAAGAAGAGAAGAGTGATGACCTTGGAGAAAATGAAGGGAAGAAGAAGAAGAAGAGCTTCATGCGTGGGCTGTTTTAAAAAAATTTCTATTCCATTCCTTCTCTGCAGAAATCGTGACATAATATGGTTATAAACACTTTTTAAAATTTTGGACACAAACTCCCTAAAATACCCCCCTTTACTTGGTCACATAACCAGCCCTAAATAAGCCCATGTTTGGCTAAATAAAAATAACATAAACTATCTAATTTACCCCTCTAAACATTAATAATTAAAATATCATATTCTATGATTGCAAAAGAGTCTTATTACATGCTTAAAACTTGAAATTAAAACCCTAAAACAATTTTCTACCATGAACACTTGCTTGATTTTTTCTTGGCTTAGGCTTCCATAAAGAATAAGTTTTCTCCACATAATCTAATGCTACTGCATCATGGGGCATATATAGCTCTATTTTTAGTTTTTTGTGAAGAAATGTGTTCTTCACGTCTAGCTAAAGACAATATCACTCTTTGAGTTCATTGTCATTGGTGTCAATGTCTTTTGGTAGTCAATCCCATAGGTCTGAGTATAATCTTTGGCGACCAACCTTGCCTTTTATCTCTTTACCGATCCATCTACCTTACACTTAAACACCCATTTACACCCCACAAGTTTTTTTCCTTGAAGAAGGTCAACTAGTTCCCATATAACATTTTTCTCCTAGGCTCTCATCTCTTCAATCATTACTTCCCCCACTAGAGGGATTTTAGAGCTTATGCAATGGAGGAAGAATTAAGAATCGAAGGTAACAAGGTAACAAAGGATGTATAAGACTGTGATAGCATTATATGACACAAAATTTGCAATGGTATGTTGAGTATTGGAGCATCTTCCCTTCCGGAGAGCAATTGGAGGTTAAAATCATCATCAGAAGGATTAACATTTCCAAGAAAAGATAGTGGAGATGACACCATGGGATTAAAAGAATTACCTAGATCCAGGGATTTTGAATAACCCTAGTCATTTCCAATTGTGGTTTCATCTCCAATATACCCCGTCTAATATAGACTCTAAGCTCCCCTTGTCTTCTAATACAAATATTGTGAGTAATAGAAGAGTTGTCAAGTGTTTGCATGAAAGAAGATGGAGTAACAGTTAATGGTAGAGGGTGATCAACTTTAGACCTCTCTTCACTGTCATTTACCCTATAAAGAGATGGAGAGTTATTCGAATAATGAATGCGATAAATTCAAAAAAATGACTTTAAATTTTCTTTGGTGAGGGAATGTTAACACTTGTATCCCTTTTGTGAAACTAGATATCTAAGGAAAACACACTTGAGAGCTTTCAAATCCAACTTAATTATATTTTGCCTTAATATTTGAACATAACAAACATACCCGAATATTCTGAGACGAGTAGAAAAGAGGATGATTTGGTCTTAGGACCTGATATGGAATTTTAAAGTTCAAAACACAAGAAGGCATACGATTAATGAGATAGGCAGCTATTAAGACAGTTTCAGACCAAAAATGTTATGGGACATTTGACCCATGGAGACATACCCTTGTCACCTCCAGTAGATGTTTGTTCTTCCACTTGGTCACTCCATTATGCTGAGGGTGTATAAGCAAGATTTTTATTTGATGTTAAATATTTTTCTCATCAAGATATTCCCTTTTCTGGATCTGTTTAATATATATATTCAACTGAGTACATCTTATGAAAAGTCCTGAAAATGTAATGGACATCATCTCTAGACTTCATAAGATATATCCAACTATTTCTAAATAATCATCAACAAAACCAAACAAAATAGTGATCTAATTAGCAGAAAAACAACGGAGAAGGTCCCCAAACATTAGTACAAACAAGATCAAATGTCGAAGTAATTCTATTATTACTGGGAGAAAATGTTCTACATTGCTTTGCTAGCTCACAAATTTCACACCGAACATTTAACGTAGACACAGGAAAACAAGTCAAGAAGTAGAATTTGTAAAAACTGAAATGAAACATGACCAAGTCGAGGATGCCAACAAATAATCTGCTCTTTATTGACCTACTACTAATACTTGATTGAAGTGCATTAGAGAACGTCAAAGCCACATCTATGAGATAGAAACACATCCATGAGATAGAGACCACGTCCAGTACCAATCATCCTCCTCGTTCCCAAGTCTTGCAACTTACAACGGAAAAGAAAAAATGACATTATAATTTGAATGTTTTTGATAGCATTGATTGATAAAAGGATTGTTGCAACATTGGTACTTAAGTACTGAAGATAATGAGAACTTTTGAGTGATAGCGTTACTTCCTTTCCCTGAAACAAAAGAAAGTGTCCCATCCCCAATTCCAACCTTATCCAAGCCACAACATAGTAGAAGAAAATAAGGATTTACCAATTATATGCTTAGAAGCACCAAAGTTAAATCCAAGGTGAACTAGAGGTAGCAGAGGACATATGATGATTTGAACTAATTATATGTAATTGTACAAAAGTGGAGGTAGCAAACATCCTTCTAAATGAACCATGGCCCATGAGGCATCAAAGGGTTTTTACTAGCTTTATAAGAAGTCCCAGTCTTTTAGACCTCTCCTAGATGGGTTGGAGTTTGAGAAATTATCTATGCAGGAGAGAGTTCTTCTAGAGAATTTAGGAAGAGAAGATTTTGGGAGTGATACAAGGGATGATACGATGATCTAAGTATCTCTCACCTCCAAATTACCTATGGCATGATGATCTTTTGCGATGCGGATGTGGGCCAGTTTGGGATATCTACGTTTCATTTTAAGATGTTTTGAGGTGGTTTCAGGTCTAAAAATTAAATCTGGAAAAAAAGTGAGATATTCAGTGCTGGAGAGTAGGAGATAAGCAATCTGGTTTAAGTTTTGGTGTATAAAATAAGGTAGTTTCCGTCCTCTTATGCCTTCCCCTGGGTGCCAAAATTTAAATCCAAGGTGGCATGGGAGCTAGTGGTTAAAAAAGTAGCAAAGATGCTTGAATCGTGGAAAAGCCACTTTCCCAACCAAAGAAAGGAAACTGACATTGACAAAAAGCTCTTAGGCTAGCATTACCAATTTCTTCCCTTCCCTCTTTATGATCACAGCAGCCATTGCAGATAAGCTCGAGTCTTGTTTTATGAAATTTTTATGGAATGATTTGGCAGAGGCAAGAAAGTACCATCTTGTATATTGGAGTACAATGTGCTGTCTGATAGTGGAAGGGGGTTTGGGATTATGAGGGTTAGGTTGCACAACCAGGCTTTACTAGGCAAATGGTTATGACACTTTGGAGAAGAAAAATAAAGCCTATGAAGGAAACTAGTTGTGGCAAAAAATGGCCTTAAGTCAGATTGGGACTCCAAAGAGGAGCATGGTGGGCATGGGATAGGGTTTCGAAGTCTATAATAGAAGGTAAGGAGAATTCTTGGAAGCTCGTTAGATTTCATTTAGGCAAGGGTGAGGAGATTAGATTTTCAGAGGACATTTGGTGCGGAAATATTCTCCTTAAAAAGATCTACTCCCTGGTAAAGTGGATTTCCTGTAGCGTCAAAGCTTGCAGTGACCCTGAAGCACCAGGGTGCTGCATGACACGTACCAAAAAAAAGTGAAAAACAGCCAGAACGGGCGCAAAAGATGCGGTGGTTCACTTTTTTTGCTGTGTCACGCAGCGCCCTGGTGCTTCGGGGTCACTGCAAGCTTTGGCACTAAGGAAATTGCTTTAACTCCCTGGTCTTAAATGAAGTAGGGTCCATTGCATATAATAATGTCTTTAATGGACGTGAAGTAGTGCGGGCTCCAATTTTCATGAGAAGGTTGAATGATTGGGGAATGGAGGAGATATTATGACTGTTGAGCAGGTTTGGGAAGTTCAGGCCCAATCCTAGAGAGAGACACTTGGGCATGGTGGAATATCAAAAAATATAGATTCACCACAAAATCCTTTTATGATGGCTTGGTAAATTCAGTTGGCTCTCCTTTTCCTCACTTGGGTATTTTAATTCTGGAAATTCTGTCAAAAGTTACTTCTTTATTTGGAATACATATCTGGAAAAAATTGTAGACTGAATCATCTTAAGAATAAAGGATAGAATTTGACAATTAGGTGTGTGTTGTGCATAAGTGAGGAGGAGTCGCTGAACTATCTTTTTATTTTATTTTCTTTTCTTTTTCCCATTGCTTGATAGTTTGCAAAGTTTGGAATTTCTTTCACTCTCACTTCAATGTATCTGGACATTCCCAAACAGTTTTAGAGCTCTAATCTTCAGTTGGTGGTTAGGGGACCTGGAAGTTGTCTCTAAAACCATCTGGTGCTTCCTTGTTGAAGCCATTTATCGGCACATTTGGAAGAAGCAAAACAAAAGAATTTTTTAGGATAGGTTCTCGCTGCAGGAAGGTTTATGTTTTGATTGGGTCTCTATTTCTAATGATTTTGATGAGTTAGACTGGTATTCTATATGGAGAGTGAGTTTGTAATATTGGTTTTGTTTACTTTTGTTTTTCTTCTGTATTCACCAGCCTGGTGAATTGTTTTGTATCTGTGTTTCTTTGTTTTGTTAGTGAATAAGATCTGCCTTGTCATTGGGGG
>JAOXJP010014741.1:0-17618 GCA_025762735.1 Platanus orientalis | reverse complement strand
GTTTTAAGGTGGGGTTTGGAATTGAGGTTAGGTTTTGTAAGATAGGTGGGTAGGGGAGGTCCCTTTGAAGGAGATCTTCCGGGTTTTGTATGGTTTGGCTTTGGATCCCGATGGTTTGGTGGAGGACTCATTTGATTCTGGGAACAATATTTGGATGCCAAGACTCCGTAGAAATTTGAATTATTGGGAGATGTAGGAGTTGGGTAGATTATTGAGTATGATTGAGAGGATTAGGCCTATTCCTACAATGTTGGATGATTGGGTTTGGGTTTCAAGTAGGAAAGGTAAATTTTCTTCAAAATCTTTATATCGAGAGATGGTTAGTGAGAGGTCTTTAGTGTTCCCTCATAAGGCAATTTGGATCTAAGGCATCCCTTCTAAAGTTGCATTTTTCTTATGGATTACATTCTTGAATAAAATTCTCACTCTGGATCATTTGCAAAGTAGATGATGGAATTTGGCAAATAGATGTTGCTTTGTCTAAGGGAGGAGGAATCGGTTGATCATCTGCTTGTTCATTGTGCCATGGCTAATGTGATTTGGGCTTTCTTTCTCTTTTATCTTCGGATTTCTGGGCTTTCCCTAACCTCTTTTGTGAGCTGATTGTAGGTTGGTGGATAAATGATTTTGAGGGTCTTCCCTCAATCATTTGGTTTGCTCTTCCGGGTGCGATTTGTTGGGGCTTATAGAAGGAAAGAAATTCTAGAATTTTTGAGGGTAAGTAAAAGAATCAGGTGGAGCTGTCTCTTTCTATTTATAGATCTTGGTATGATTGGCTTTCTATTCGGGTGGATTTTGATGCGAGGATTTGGAGGGATATTTGGTGTGAGGAGTTGTAATTTTTTGTTGGGGTTGGTGTTTTGTTTTTTTGGTTTTCTTTCTTCATTTTCTTCACTATCTTAGTGATGTTGTTCCCTTTTAATTCTTTTGAATAAAGTTTGCAATTTTACCTTTCAAAAAAAAAAAAAAAAAAAAAAAAAAAAGAAAAAAAGAAAAAGAAAAAAAAGAAGAAAAGGCTCATGGAATTGAGTTTGGGTTGCAAAGATAGAATTTCATAAGTGACCTATCCAAGAGTGAATAAATAAGTGATCAATTATTCATAAAAAAATAAATAAGTGATCTATGGTAAGCTTTCTTTGGCATCTCGTCAAAGATTGCACATGATGGGGATCCCCCATCCTCTTAAAGTGAGATGACAGACAGTCTATATCTTGCCAATAACTGTTAAATTCTATGCCACAGGTAACATCAATATGTTCTGTTCACCTAAATTCATTCCATTTCTATGGCCTAAGTAAAGAAAGCACTAGTATGCTCCCCTTATAATCCATGATTGATGGGACACCTTTAACAGAGGAAATGCAGGGAAACATGATGATAATGGGCCACTCTATGAAGGAATCTTATTTTTGTAATGTGTGCTTTTGTCTAGATATGTATGATGACTAGGAATTTGTTTCCAAGCATGAGGATATTGGAATCGTTTTGGTTGAGATGCTTCATTTTGATTTATATTAACTGTTTGCAGCCCTTATGGTGCAGGCCTTGCAATCGCAATCCATAAGATATGCAGTTTGTCAGGCTGTCTTTAACTATTGGAAGGCAAAGGTATGTCTTGCACTGTCCAAAATTAGATGTCCTATTGTCATTTTTTCTAGTATACAGACATGTATATATGCATGCGTGCATTGATGATAAAGGTGGAAAGCACTTAGTAGTTATATTCATGTGTTAATCTTGATTATGGGGTTTAAAAGTTTCTTTTTTTTTTTAAATTTAAATTGTATTGGCGTGATTTAAGTTCATTTATTTACTCATTGGTGCAGATAAGCTCAAAATCATGTTTTTGATGTATCACAAATTCTTATCCATTCTTTCTTTCCTTTTCTTTCTATCAGCGAGAACGGTGGCAAAAGCCTATTCTACGCCGCTTGCAAGTGAGTTCTGTTATACAAAGCATGCTACTTCTGGGTTTATTATATGAATTCATTTCAATTTTGCAATATACAAGCATGATTTACTGCACACCCTTCCTTGTATGTTATTCTAAATTTGTATTGTAATTCATAACCTTTTTTTATATTGGCATTCTTCTTGTCGAGGTAAGGCAAGTTCTATGTATGTGTCTTGAGTATGGTGGGTAATGCAGGTTGCAGACAACCTCTTGTTGTTGGCTACCCACTCTTTAACATGGATCGACATACTTGGTTGGCAAGGTCCTCGGCTCCCGACTCAAGATAGGCTATACCCTGAAGTGTCCATCTCCTTTAGCTAGTTCTGCTTGTCCCTTATGAGGGAGAGGTTGAGGAGGGTGTTACCCATAGAATTGAGAGATAGGTGGTGAAAGCGATTAGTCAGGGGACTAGTTATCTGGACGGCTCATCTCCAGAAGGAAATGAGTCACACATGTTTGCCACCACACCATTTTCTCATGGCAACCATCAACCCAATAGCCCTTTGCCTTGTGGCAAAGAAGAGGGTTCTCTTCTCACCTTATATAATGTTTCTTGAAGAGAAATTAAAAAATTTCAATGGTTGTCATTTCTATGGGATATGTACAATACGTTCTAGGGCTGATGTGGATGGGGTACTATACACAAGGCAAATTCAGAGGCTCGCATATAGGATGGTTGGGATTGGCCACATCATCCTCTGATGTGACTTGAAAAGCTGTGTTGTCCATAGAAGGTTTTTAGTCAATATTTCTAAAAATCCTTATTGTTTTGCTTGGATTTGAAAAATAGGAGTCAGGTGCAATTCAAGTTAGATTAATATAGGGGCATTTTCACACCAGGCTCGAGTGGGGCAGCCTATGTGAGACGGGCACACTTGAGGTGGGGCGACTCATTGGAGTCGGGCAACTCGTGTAAGGCGGGACCTATGTGAGGTGGGGTCCACAAAAGAGGGTTCAGTTGAGGGCCTGGCCTAGCCTAAGTTATAAAATAAAGAAATTGATTTGCCTCCCTTTATCAGTTCGAGTTTTTAGAGCAAGTGGTTAGTCGTTCTGTATCAAAGTGGTATAAGAGCATGTCTCATGTTTGAAACTCCTCACCGGGGGTGATTAATGCAGAGGCATTTTCACACTAGGCTCGAGTGGGGCAGCTTATATGAGACAAGGGTACACGGGGTGGGGCGACCCATAAGAGATTTGTGTGAGGCGGGAACTATATGAGATGGGGCCCACGAAGGAGGGTTAGACCGAGGGCCTAACCTAGCTTGGTTATAAGATTAAGGAATTGATTTGCCTCCCTCTATCAGTTTGAGCTTTTAGAGAAAGTGGTTAGTTGTCCTACATCGTAAATTGTGACTTACAATATTTTAAATAGGACTGGGCTTTTTAAAGCTAATCGGATTGTTGGGTTATGAGCTAAGGGTCTTAATGAAGTATTCTCTTGTTCTTTTTTTGAATTCTCTCTTTTGTCTCCCTTTCTAGAGAAAAGAAGTATGTACACCCTTGACATTAGATTGGATTGTTTTCTTCACACATGGGCATTAACTTGCTTGCTGGACAACAAGGTATACATAATTTTCGGGTATGATTTAAGGGATTCTCTTGAAGACAAAAATGTTAGCAGAATCTTCCTGCAGCCATAGTTCAAAATCTATGCTTGTGTTTTCATCATTTTTTTAGCATTAGAGCTGAATTTCCTACTATTTGAGCAGCCATGAAGAGTTAGAAATTTAGTGCTGTAGTAACCGAAGTTGAAGGACTGAATGCACAAGAAGAAATGTTGGTGCAGCATATGGTACATTTGTATGACATGGTTGCATTTGGTATTTTACACAATAGATTAAATTGGTTGGTGTAAAATTGTCAGATGTGAGTGCATTGCATGGTGAAGAATGGCATGTTTTAAGTGTCTTTGCAAGTATAGGAGTCTTAGTTGTGCTAGAATTTGATTGATTGCTATTAGTTGCTTTGGGGAACACTTAACTCCTTTCAATTCAACTAAACAATGCCTTATCCTAACTACTTGGGGTCACCTAAATGAATCTTGTTTGACCATTCCACTCTACCTACGACTATATAGTGGATTTGTGTGGTAATGTGCTAGGGTTTGTGGAGAGGAGAGAGAAGAAGAAGAAGAAGGGAAAGAATAGGAGAAATTGGGAAAAATCGTATGGAATAATAATTTCCCTTCTTGTGTATTATAATTTTATTCAAAAGGAGATTACAATACAAGATGGGGCTATTTACAAGTATGCCATCATATACCCGAATACATGTATACCCTTATATATTGTGCCCCTATATACATCAACACTCCCCCTTAAGCTGGTATGTAAATATTGTACATACCCAACTTGCAAATAATCTTACTAAAACTAGGATTACACAATTCTTTCGTGAATACATCGGTTAGTTGATCTTCAGTATTCGTAAAGGGAATGTAAATTTGCTTGGTGATGCTTTAATGGCTAATGCATTGAGTCTCATTGCAAACTCTAGTGATGCTTTAATGGCTAATGCTCTGGTGATGCTTTAATGGCTCGTAAAAGTCATCAAGCTAGCAAGGTACCTTCAGTGTGTAAGGGTCGTCCGTGTGCTCCCTAGAACCATCGAAGGAATGTGATCAATGAATGTAGCTCTGTTGAGGTCCTGGAGGACTTGACGGTGAAGGGTAAATGGTAGATGTTCCACGGGGAAAGGACTTACGCTGACGTTACCCACAACTGGTCTTGAGAGGCAAGACTGGAAATCATGAATGGCCGGCGTGTCATTGTTTTGGATAAGGAGGAATCCATTGGAAGGCTTAGGCAGATGGAGTCCTACCTTGTCGCCAGGGTTCTGGGCAACGAGCAAAACACTCAGGCATTGTCTGAAAGGGGTAAGAAAAGATGGAGAATCACAGGGGAGCTTAAGGTGAAAAGGATGCCCAACTCCCTGTACTTGTTTTCTTGTCAAAGTCTGAAGCGGAAAGGGTCCTCCATGAAAGGAATATTGACTGGGGTGACTGCAAACTCTTGATAGATCGTTGGGTTCCTAGAGCTGGATGTGGAACGCAAGCAACCAAGTCAGACGGCAGTTGGATTCGCATCTTCGGTCTCCCGGATCATCTGTGGACTACTCCCACATTCAATGCCTTAGGGAATCGATGTGGGGGTTTTTGTGGCTGTGGACAGCATTGACTCAACATCCATTGAATGGGTTCGGCTGTTGGTTGAAGACCCTGAGGTTTGCCCTAGCACGGTGGATCTTCATGATGGCTTCAGAACCTTTCGTGTTTCGGTGTGGAGGGAATTCCCACCTGAAATCCTCAATCTTGAAAGTGCTGAGTGGTGTTTCAAAAGCAACAATGTCAATGGAGCTGGCTCGAAAACCTCACCGGAAAGCCTGAGAGGTGGGGATAACTCAAGGCACAGAGTCCGGAAGGATGGCTGAAGTCGCCATCCCATGGTTAGACAGGTGGCGGAATGTCACTCATCCATCTCCACTCCCAGGAATTTAGCTGTGCACAATTGTCTTAGCAGTGGCTCGCGTGACCTAGGAGACTAGTACGTGGTGGCTAGAGGGGGAAGAAGAAGACAAGGGAATTCCTCCCATGTTCAGGCCTTGTCAACGCAAGGGCTCCTACATGCTAGACACCATGCCGGATTTGGTAGTGGGACTCAAACCACTGGGGGCAGAAGAAAGGTGGAAGGCAGGGGTAGGAGCAGGCAAAACCACTCCCGTTGCAATGTCCATGCCATGCTGGATTAGTGGGGCATGACTGTCTCGTACCAAGACAGACTCGATAAATCCCTCAGGGTCAGGGCTAGCCAGTCACTAATGACCGAACCAATTGCAATTGATGTAGGCTTGACTAGGCCACTGTGGTCTGATAGGCTTAATGTTAAGGAAAGGCAACAATGCAGGCCTGACGGGGTAAACAAAGCTCAATTTCAAGGGCAGTCTGGTGGTCATGGGTCTCGTTACCTAAAGCCCTCTCCTCATGGGCCTAGTCACCCGAAGCCCTCTCTCCCCATGGGCCTAATTGTGATCATGGGCCAAGCCATCTGGGTCCTCTAAAATGTTGAGCCTTGATGCTTCAAAGCCCAGATCGTGATTCAAATAGGGGTTGTGAAGCTCTAACCAATGCAAAAGGAAAATCTAGGGCTAGGGAAGTCCCACCTCCAAAGAAAAAGGGGCGAAGTGGCTTCGATGGTCGCTCGAGGAAGAAACAATTGAGGGGAAGAAGGTTGAAGAAGTCTCAGGTGACTGCTAGTTGGCAGAACCGGAATCAGGGTCATGGAAGGTGTCCCTTGTCGATCGAAGAAGGTGGAGACGTTTGGTAAAGGTAAAGAGCCCATGTGTGACGTTGAGGTCAGCTTTTCCAGCTCGGACTCGGAGGAGGCTGGTTTCTTTAGAAAGGGGGGAGGCTCAGGGTGCTCCTCTCCGAAGTTATTATCGGAGGAGTCGAAGTAGCTCGTATGCGCTGACCCCATGGAGAATGTTGTAGATGTTGGTTTGGGTGGTCAGATGTTGTGGGGTTCCAGAGCAGAAGCTAACAATGAAGAAGGGTTCTCTCAAGTCTTCGAAATGGGGGAGGATTTGGTGGCTTCAGCATATGGACGAGATCTAGAGGTGCTTGACTTGAATGATTGTTAACCCATCTAGCTCCTTCCTCCTTCTTCTAAGTGGGTCATTCAACGGGTTATGGATCTTAGCAAAAGAATGGGGGTGTCCTTTGATGGTATCAACTACAAAATTGAGGAAATCTTCAGAGAGATTGAGAGGAGAAGAAGCTTGAGTCCTAGAAGATTAGTCGCCGGGCCCAGGGGCTATAAGAAGAGATCAAAAGAGCTGCAAAGATTAACGTCTTCTGTTAATTATGAGGGGTGTCAATTATGAGGGGTCTGCTACGCCCAAAATGAGAGGTAGAAGTCAAGGTAGGAAGACGAGGGTGCATGAGAGAAGCAACTATGTTCCCAGTTGTTCCAATGAAGCTCGTTATTCTATCTTGGAATGTTAGGGGCCTGGGTAGTTGGGATAAGAGGCTTTGTGTGAAGTGGATGATAAAAAAATGGAGAGTGGACGCTGTGGTTTTGCAAGAAACGAAGTTGGAAGTGTTTGACGTGTCAATTGCTAAAGAATTGTGGGGGCGCAGTAATTGGAACTTCATCCATAAACCAGCTATGAATAGTGTTGGAGGAATTTTAGTTGCGTGGAACAAGGATGTTCTGGATGTGCACACCTACAACACCAAAGATTTCTCCATCTTTATCTAGTGCCGATGTGTTGATGATCGGTTTGAGTGGTGCTTTTCCGGGGTCTGTGATCCTAATGATAATGTTAGCAGACTGGAATTTTTAGAAGAGCTAAATCTGTTAGGGAGCATTGGAAGGGTCCTCGGTGCTTAGGAGGGGATTTCAATGTTGTGAAAGGCCTTAATGAAAGAAGTGGCCACCATCGTCGATCTAGACAAATGGACCTCTTTTTCGAGTTCATCTCCTCTTAGCTCTTAATTGATTTCCCTCTCTTAAGTGCCTTTTACACATGGTCCAACAAGCAAGATGCTCCCACGTTGAGTTGCATTGATAGATTTCTTGCCTTAGCATGCTGGGACGACAGATTCAACTAGACTCAGCAGTTGGCTATTCCCAACCCAGCTTTAGACCATTGCCCAATCCTTCTCAGTTACGAGGATTGCATGAGTGGTCCTTCCCCCTTCCGCTTTGAACTGATGTGGTTGAAGGTTGATGGCTTCAAGGAACATGTGTCGGATTGGTAGAAATCGTTACACTTTAAAGGCTCTACTGGATTTGTTTTGGCTTAAAAATTGAAGGAAATCAAAGTCTTGGTCAAAAGGTGAAACGAAGATACATTCAGGAGGCTCGAAACTCGGAATGAACGATATCTTCAAGCTAGTTCTAAGTGGGATGCTGAAGAAGAAGTTAGTATCTGATATAGCATGCATGTAGGATAGTGAGTGTGTGTTCAGGAGATAGGAATAAAATTGCTAAAGTAATAAAGAAAAATAAACAAAATTCCTACTTGCAAGTCTACATGCTAATTCAAATGGTTCTTAAATTAGGCCCAATATGCAATAGAGGAATTAGGAATTAGGAATTAGGACTTACAAAATTAATAAACAATTAAAGACCCAATTAACATGTTTGGATTATCAATAAGATACAAAAATTTACTAAAGAAATTAGTGCATGCCAAGTCAGAAAAGTGCCTAAATTAGGCCAAAATTAGGGAAATAGGCCAAATAATTCCAGGAATGGTCTGAGAGGCCTAAAGATGAATTTAATGACATTTTTCATGTAATCATAATAATTTAGGGATGATCTGTTTAGATCAAGAAAAGGAAAACCCAGGTCTAGGCCTTATGCCAAATATACTAAAAGTCCATAATTGTTAGAGAATAAAAAAAAGAACAAAAATTGAAGATCTAGTACCTGAATCTGGTGCAGAATGCTTCCTTGATGATGTAGAGATTGATTACGATCACTTTCAAGGTCCATAGGAATCAATTTTGGAGTTTCGAAAAATTTCCCAAAAATCACAATTCCCATACGCAGTGCCGCCAACCCTTGGTACCCTGTCTGGGTATTTTTTATTTTTGAAATTTTCTGAAGTGGGACCCACACTATAGGATTGTCTAGGGGTTTCCTACACACTGGAAAAACCTAACTTATCAAAACCTTGTTGGTTTGGAAGAGTTACGCAATCTTGCAAAATCACTATGGCAATACTGAGTCACGTCTAGGTCTGAGATGTTTTGGCATAAAATTCCCAAAACTAAATTGTAGAACTTTCTTCCACTTCCCATTGGATCATCCAAGAGTGTGAAAGGTCTTGGAAAAATCAAAACATCAAAAGCTCTAAAGGTGAGGAGTTGGTACTCGATCTCGTGAAGTCATTTCAAAACTCCTTGTTCACACCTAGTGATGAGAAATCCTAGTATAATTTAATCAAAACTGAAAACTTGATGTGGTTTGGTGCTAGATGGAGGATCGTACCGGCCTTAAGGAGTTCCTAGAAGCCTTGATGCAACCAACACCTTGGAGATGAGAAGCTGGTAATCAATCTCCTAAAAAGTGGGAATAACCTAGTTTCATGCATGGGACAAAGTAGGATTAATGTAGCTCTTTTAAAATTGAATTTTGGAGCAGCCTTCCACCACAGGTAGGATCGTCCATGTATTATACATCTTATGGAAGCTTCAAATCACACTAAAAAACTGATGTCTTAGAGGTGGTATTCATTCTTTCAAAATTGGTCAGAAAACTTCAGCAAGCAAACCTGTTGAAAATTAGTAGAAGAAGAAGAGAAATGAGGGGAAGAAGGACCTTTAACCTAAGGGGAGTGAGTGACCTCCACCACCAGTGTTAAACTAGGTGGGGGCTTAGACCCATTTCAGGGTTTTAAAGGTCTTCAACCTGCAGATCAAGAGGAAGAAGAAGAGAGTCATTCACATTGAAAATTTTTAAATATTGCAGAACATAAATTGGTTGGTTGTGGGCTCTACAAATAGAGTCCCATGGCCAGAGTTATTACATAAATTAGAAAGTGGACCAAATTTGCCCCCTTTCTACCATTCTCAAGACAAAGATACCCCTAACTAAAAAAAATAATAAAAATACCCTCAAACAAAGACTAATGACTATACTACCCTCACCAACATGTGTCCCCTTTCAACAAGAGGCATAAAATGACAAAATAAATTAAAAGAACTCTAATAGAACCATAGCATAGGGCGCATCTCTCCCGTACCTCCTCTGGTAGACCTGAAACTCGCACTTGGACCCGATGTCCTCATCAATATCCTTTCCCCAACTTCGAGGATTGCAAGAGAAGAGCTCAAAAAAGGAGTTTATCAGATTATTGAAGATGGAAGAGCTATCTTGGAGGTAGAAATCCAGGTGCTCCTAGCTTAAAGAAGGCGACTCTAATACTAGATTCTTCCCCAAAATCACCAGCTCTCGTACAAAGTTCAACTCCATATATAACTTCTGATAGATAATGGCTGGGAGACCAATGTGGGCAAGGTAAAAGCTTGTTTTTCTGATTTTTGTATGAATTTATACTTTGAGCCTTTTTGCAGGTGCTCCAGATTGGAAGGCCTATCTTTTGATCAGATCCCCGATGATAAGAAAAGCTAGCTCGAGTGCCCTTTCTCTAAACAAGAGGTCCTTGAATCTATCAAAAGCCTCCCTGAAGACAAAGTTCTAGGGCCTGACGGTTTCCAAATCAAATTCTTCAAGGTCCTTTGGTCTACAATTGCAATTGATGTTATGAATGCTCTCGTTGATTTTCATCAGAAAGCTGCTCTATGCAGAAGTTTAAATTCCACTTTTTTGGTGTTGACCCCTAAAGTCCCCCTAGAGCTGCATCATTAAAGGACTTCCGTCCCATAAGTCTGCTTGGAAGCTTCTACAAAATTTTGGCAAAAACTCTGGCTCAGCGAATGGAAGAGGTCATGGGCTTCATCATATCCCTAAATCAAAATGCCATGTCCTAGGTAAACAAATCCTTGATTGCTCCTTGGTGGCCAATGAGTGCATTGACTTCTGGACCAAATTGAAACAATCGGGAGTAATCTGTCAAGTTGACATGGAAAAGGCTTATGACTATGTCTGCTTGAAGTTCTTACAAGACACTATGCTCAAGATGGGTTTCGGCCTCAAATGGTGCAATTGGATCAAAGTCTGCGCAACTAGAATCTCCTCCTTAATGATCAACGGCTCCTCGGAGAGATTCTTCAAAAGATGCAGGGGTCTTCGATAGGGGGACCCTCTATCCCCGCTTCTTTTCAACTTAATCATGGAAGTCTTGTGTAGGCTGGTCCTAAGAGCTGAAAATGTCGGAGCCTTAATTGGGTGCAAAGTGGGTCAGTCGGGTCCTTTAGTCACCCTTATCCAATATGCAGATGACTCTCTTTTCCTCCAAGCTTTGAAGGAGGATGTTCTAAACCTTAGAAGCATCTTGCTAATGTTCGAAGCTTCCTCTGGCCTCAAAATCAACCTCCATAAGTCGAAAATGCTGGGAGTAGGCCCGATCATTAATGTTGCGGATCTTGCTTTTGTCATGGGTTATCACTGTGCAGACCTGCTTGGTACTTATCTCGGCATGCCTTTGGGGGCCAGGTACTCATCCAAATGCATTTGGGACCCGGTTTTAGAAAGGGTGGAAAGGAAGCTTAAAGCGTTGAAAGGAAAATACTTGTCAAAGGGCGGAAAGATCACCCTCATCCGAAGTGTGTTATCGCATCCCAATTTTACTACTTGTCTTTGTTCTCCTTGCCTTAGTCTGTAGAATCCAAAATGGACAGTGCTAGGAAGAAGTTTTTATGGAATGCTTTTGATGGATTAATGAAATTTCCCCTTGTTCATTGGAACGATATTTGTCAGCTCATTGATAAGGGTGGGCTTGGAATCTTGTGTCTTAAGGATATGAACAAGGCTTGCCTTTCCAAGTGGCTGTGGAGTTTTGGTGAAGAGATAAACGCCCTTTAGAGAAAAGTCATCTCGGCTAAATATGGGATGCACCCCTTTGGTTGGTTTTGTGTTCTGTCTAGAGGTTCTAATGTCATGGGTATGTGGAGGGGTATATCCAAGCACCTCGAGTGGTTCCAAAAAGGAGTCTTGTATAAAGTCGGATGCGGAGCTAATGCTCGCTTTTGGCAAGACATATGGTGTGGTTGTGCCACCTTGGCCGAAGAATTCCCAACTATCTTCAATTTGGCTAGAGACAAGGATGGTTTTGTTCAGGATCATTTCAATAGTGATGCAGCCCCTTCTTGGAACCTGGGTTTGAGATGGGCCCTTAATGACTGGGAGTTGTACCCCGCCTTTGATCTTCTCCACTGACTGGCTGACTCTTTCATTAGATCTCATGAGGTTCAGGATGCTTGTTTATGGACCGCTAGCAAAGATGGGCTGTTCACCGTCAAAGTGGCCTATTCATCTTTGATGAGATCTTCCCATAATTTCGCCCCCTATCATATTATTTAGAAGTCTGGAATGCCTTTGAAGGTTGCCTTCCTTCTTTGGCTAGTTGTGTTGGAGAAGTCTCTAATGGTTGACAAGTTGAAATCTCGAGGCCGGCAAATGCCTAACAAATGTTACTTTTGTTGCGTTGATGACTCATCTTTTCTTGCACTGTCCAGTCTCTTATAGAATCTGGACCTTCTTCCTGAATTGTTTTAATCGGGTCTGGTCAATGCCAAAGTCAATGGCAGACCTCCTGGTTATGTGGAACCAGGATGACGTTACTTTCGGGGATGATTGACAATGGCAAAACTCTATAGAGGAGCACCCCAACGGTCATTTGTTGGGCCATTTGGTTGGAAAGGAACACCAGGTGCTTCGATCGCAAATCCATGGCTAACTCTAGGCTCCATGACAGCGCCCTATCCCTCCTTTTCAGCTGGTCATCTCACCTCTGCCTATTTAGGGGTTTGAGGTTCCCTGATCTCATTTTTGAATGGGATTGCCTGGTGTTTAAACCTTAAGGCCCTTTTGGCCATTGGGCTGCATTGTACTTCTCGTGCTTTCTCAGTTTAATAAAATTTCATTATTTGTCAAAAAGAAACTTCTCCTTTATGAAATGTAACATGTTTCATTTTGTCATGTTGGGTTGGAGCGTGAGCAATGCTAGTGGCGGCTATACTATCGCAATACAATTGCTTGGGATCATGAGAGTGGTAACCTAACTCTCTTAGGAAGCTACATATCCATATCATCTCATAAATCTCATGCGTCATGGCTCAGAACTCTACCTCAACACTTGATCGGGTTACAAGTAACTGCTTCTTGGTACACTAAGAAACAAGGTTACCTCCAATGAAGGTACAATAGCCAGGAGTAGATCTTCTATCATCCATGGATCTACCAAATCTGCATTAGTGCAATCCTAAACTCGGAGACCAAGTTTCCTACCATATTAGAGTCCTTGACCCGGACTCTTCTTCAAGTTGTGAACAATGCTGTATGCTGTTTCTAGATTTCTGGTTGTGGGAGCTTGCAGAAACTGGCTAACCACTCCAACTACACGAGATATCATCCCAGAGTCTTGAAGAAGATCCGATACATACTTGCATTGAGATAGAAATAGACCATCTTTTGATCTAGCAACTTCAATGCAAGTAGGTACTTCAGAGGCCCCAAATCCTTGTTTTTGAACTCTTTCCCAAGAAAAACTTTTAAGTGATTGATCTCACAATGTTCATCACCTGTAACCACGACGTCATCAACTTAGACAATGAGGGTGGTAATTTTTCCCCGTTGATGCTTCACGAAGAGAGTATGCTCAGCTTGGCACTGCCTGTAGCCATTCTTGAGCTTAGCACATCAAAATCTCTCAAACCATGCTTAGGGAGATTGTTTAAGTCCATAGAGCGCCTTCTTGAGACAACACACCTTCCCTTTGCTTGTGGGTGGCTGAAAACCAGGAGGTAATCTCATGTAGACTTCTTCAAGGTCTTTATGAAAAAAGACATTCTTAACATCGAGTTGAAGCAATGGCCAACCTTCAAGTGCTTTAGGGTTGTTTCTAATGTTAGTTTTAAGCTTCTTTGCCTAATTGTATTTTAAGTTTGAAAATATTTGGGTGACCCTAATTTCTTTCCTATACTGAGGTTAGCAGCTTATCACTAGGCTGTCCTGCATCATTTTCGAAGGTGTCAAATTCCATGATTGGATATTTTAGTGGGATTCCATTGTCCAAGGGGTGTAATTGCCTGCTATTTTGTAGTTTGCTATTTTTCGCTGTTTGTGGGGTTTGATGCCCGCTGCTTGTGCTTGTAGCTTGCTTGGGTCCCTGATTTAATAAATTTCCTTATTTATCAAAAAACAGAAAAAGGAGAAAATGTATGAGAGTTTATATTTATGCTCATGTAGATTATGGCATACGGTGTTGCATTAGTGTACCATTACAATACAAAGGAATATAAAAGAAGACAAATACCCATAAATACACATATGAAACTGTATTCTCCTACAACCCTATCACATGCTTTCTCTGAGTCGATAAAGACTGTATGAAGATCTTCTTTGTGAACTTTTTCATCAATCACCTAGGTAAGAAAATAATCTCAATCATCGAATAAATTTAAATTGATTTTCTGATAATAAGGGAGATATTAGTGTGTTTCCAATTTGTTTAGTTTTTATTTTATGAATTTAATATGTTTCTGATCCATGAAGTTTTATATATATTCTTTTATATCACTGATTTCAGTTTGTTAATATTACATTGTTCATTGAACCAACATGAACTAATTTGTAAACTCGCTCGAGTAGAATTAATTCCCATTCATTTTTTATTTTATTTTAGGACTGTAGCAGTACCTAATTAGAAGCCTTAAACCCCTCGTAAACCCTTGCAGAACAGCCCCTTACAAGTCCCCACACATCAGCCTCAGAATATACCCAAAATCAGCCCTTGTTTGGCACCTGACCTGATCAGTTCTGTCCCCTTCTTCCAGCCCACACATAACCACTGTGATACACCTATCTCAGCCCATAAATTGGCATCATCACAGCCCATACGTATGGTACATTGTTGGTCCCCATATTTAGTCCCACATCAAGGACTTATGAGAGGATAGAAGGGTGCTTGTGCTGCAAAGGAAGGAAAACTCAAGGGGGATATTCCTCCTCGTGTCGATGATTAACGAGGATGGAAAAGCCTTTTTCATTATATTCCCAGAAGGAAGTAAGGGGTACGGGTGGGAAAACCTGCGACGGGCGCTATGTGGTTTACTATTTGAAATCGCTAAGGACAATTGTGTAGGTGAGATGGTAGGTGATGCTTGTAAACAATTGATGGGGCTTGACGGGAGAAAGGAGGGGCATCAGAAGGAGACGGGGGGGGTTCCCATTTCATCGACTGAAAAAGGGGAAATTCGATCGATCAGGGAGAAATGTGGAGCTACGGGCGTGAGGGCAAAGATTATAAGGTCAAGGGGGTGTCTCGACATCAAAACTTTCTATTTAGGAAGGGATTTGGAATTTGGGAGAAGGCGGTAGTGGTGAGAAGGGAGGGTCTAGCAGAGACTTGGGATTCTTGTGTCAAACTTATATCAGAGTTCCTATAGTGTAAGTTACCTTCGATACTCATATTGATTGCCTTAGAGAGGGCCATTGTATTTTTGGAAAACAAGGAAGATGTTGATGTCTTGGCAAATTGTGGATCAGAGGGGCTGGGAGGTGTGGGTCTCAGTTTCGAGAAATGGTGTCCGTCTTTGAACAACGATAGAGAGTAGGGGCTGAAGGATCGATGGGTTAAGATTGATGGACTTCCCTTCCATCTTTGGACTAGGGGCATGATGCAAACTATTGGGAGTTTATACCGGGGCTTGGTTAAGTGGGACCGATTGGCGGATGAGAGTGATGACTTCTGGTAGCTCGAATCCTGGTCTGAAGGGGTGATTTGGGAAGAATTATGAGGTTTATTGCGATATTCGACCATGGCTTGGAGTTTTAGGTTCACCTTACGCTGGAGGAAAGGACCCTATCTCTAGAGTTGGTGGACAGGATTTTTTTGGGGTAGGTGGACAGGGGCAAGGCATCAATGTGAGATGAGAAACGTGGAACAGGGGAGTAGACGTACGGCTCCAATTCAAATTTGAATGGGCTTCGCATGCTCATGCTTTCCCACGCCACACAATCGATCGTTGGAGGTAAAGGAGAAGGAAGCAGTGCCGGATCTTCAAAGGGGACCGTCGATTTAGGATCCTCTCCAGGTTGCTTCCTATCGATGGTTGAAGGAGCATCTGATCTCCTACTATTTAGGAAGGGGCACATTTTGGAAATTGAAGGAACTTCAAGGGCAATTTTAGACTCACTTAACCAGGGGCAGCTTGGGGATTCAACAGTGGAAGTAGCGGCATGCATGATTTTAGCCCCAAAGGATAGTTTTGGAATTTTGGTCATAAAGAAGGGGTAGAAGTGTCCGGTTGCTTGAGCTCTAAGGGAAAGATTTAGAAAAACACCTCAAAGGATGGAATATTTAATGGAAACTTTATATCCGATACCTCCACGATCGAAGATTTACCTGGCTCCCCATCTCTTGCTCGAATGGATATCGACAAGAACTTGCTGAGCACCAATTAGAGCTCGGAAAGAGGGTTTAATTTCTCATGCTCTAAGCCTAGAGAAAGTTTACATGGGACGAGGGTGACGTCGACCTTCAATCATGCCCAACGAATTGATGGGGCGTTGACGCCTGTGTCAGATAGAGGAGAGATGTTGCCCCTTTCTCTTTGGACAGGTTGTGGTCAGCGACTTGAATGTAGTAGCTGCCCCTTTTTAAAGCCTTGAATTCCGATCCCGGCCTAGCATGATCAATGGTCCATTCTGAAGATGATGCCCCTCCACACAGGTATGTCTGAAAGTGGTGCTCTTGATGTATCTTTCAAAGGAGTTATGGGGGCTAAGGGAATTCTTCTCCTTGAGGGGTATGCTATAATGGGGGGAAACAGGGATGCCGTGGATGCAATACTGAGGTGATTTACTCGAAGGGGGATAAATGTGTTGGGGGCTCTAGAACTCTAAATCTCTTAGGTGAGGAAAGATTGTTACCTTTGAATGATTCTGTGAGGGATGGTCAGGAGTTGAGCTGCTCTGATCCAATGGGACCTTTCCTTGATACTTGTGGTGAGTTACACACTCCCACGAGGGGCCTCAGGAGCTTGGCTTGTTGGGAGGACCAGATTGCTTTAGACCTTGGCGATTACTTCTGTAACTCGATTGTTGAGGAAGTAAAAAAGGCGCCTTACAAATAACCTATCTTTGGATCTAGTTCTTGTTGAGGAGGCCCGACCTTTGTTTGAGGTTTTTGAATGGTAACTATAGAAGATCGGTGAGGTCAGTCAGGTAGTGGAGGTGTCTTTTGAAGGGTTTGAACATGAAGCTTGGGATTTGTTTTCTAAATTGGAAATGAGAGAGAAGGGATGGTCTGGGAGGGGAAAAACTCTAGGGAAGGAACCGAGGGAGCTAAAAAACTTGAAATGGGGGCTGTCTTATGAGAAGGGAATGAGGGAGCAAGCTAGGGCTCAGTGAGGATGTGTTGTGGGCAGAGAGGAGTATCTAGATGAATTTACGGGTTCTTATCTTGGATTGTGAGGGGTCTAGGAAGCGGTGATAGGAGGAGAATGCTCAAGGACATGGTTAATAGGGAACCGAGCAGAAGTGGTGCTTATTCAAGAATCCAAATTGGAGGTAGTTGACAGTCGGGTCTTGAAGGATATCAACAGTTTCGCTAGATCAGGTTAGAACTCGGTCCCATCTTTTGAGGCTGTAAGAGGGGGGATAATTATTTGGGACATATATTGAATTGAGGAGCTACAACATAGGGTGGATCAATTCTTAGCTACTCTTACGACTGTTCGAAAAGGGGAGACCTAGAAGTGGAGTGTTTGAAAAGGGGAGACCTAGAAGTGGAGGGTTTCAGGTGTTTATGGCTCTACGGATAGGGGTGGGCTTGGACTAGGCCAACCCGAGCTTGGCCTAAAAATTGGCCCGAAAAAGCTCGGCCTGAGCTTAAGCTTGACAAGGGCCTAGGGCCGAACTTTTTTTAGGGCCGGGCTCAGGCTTACCTCCGCCCAACTCGGGCCCGACCCGAGGCCCAAAATTTTATATATATATATATATATATATATATATATATATCTGTCTGTTAAACA
>JAOXJP010014740.1:0-31952 GCA_025762735.1 Platanus orientalis | reverse complement strand
ACAGGATGAATCCTAACCTAAATCCAAAACCCCCATTTAATTTTAGAGAGAGAGAGAAAGGGGAACGAGAAAAAAACAACAAAAATAGAGCTGCATTGTTAACCCAAATTTTTAAAAAAAGGTTGCTTACCTGCAAGCGATGAGCTTGGGTTTGTCTTCCTTGAAGACGACGATGAAACAAAGTGCTGATTTCTTGAAGAGGACAGCCAAAGTGGAGCCCTAAATCACTTGAGCAAAAAGAAGAGCTAAACCCTCGTATCATATGAAGAATGAAACAAAGATTTGAGAGAGGTTTGATGTTTGGTTTTGAAAGTACAAAAATGTCCCTGCTTTATACCACATGCATTTTACAACTTACCACCTCTTGTGTCCCAATTGTGATTGGTGAGATCTTCGATCGGGCTTTTCAATACGATCGAAAGACAAAGTAAAATACGAATTGATTTAACATTGTCAGACTAGATTGCATGCCAAATGGAAATATCTTAACCACAAATCACAATCTAACTTGAGATAGCGATCTGCTATTGCATGCCAAAGACACCCTTACTAAATTGAAAATACATAGTATAATGCTAGTTGTAGAGATACCTTTGAACAACAGATTAGCCGTTGTCTCTCCTCTAAAATTGAGGGAAGACTTCATTGAATCTGATTCTTTGACCAAGACAAATTATCCGATACTCCTTCTCTTGAAAGAACCTCGTTGAATCTGATTCTGTGAATGACACAGATTAGCTGATGCCCTTCTCTCAGAAGATTCTCATTAAATCTGGCTCTACAGTACAATCGAATCGCCTATGACAAAGGTTCGAATAACTGCAAGATGGAGCTACACTATGCCTAACTTAATGCTACTGCTACGAATAAGAGATATTGTTGATGATGATTGATTATTTTTTTCTTCTTCTTCTCGACCACAATTTATAGAACTCCCTAGGTAGTTTTTCAAACTTCATGGCCACTACCTCGATCGGTTATGGGTGGTTTGGCTTCATGACCACTACATTGAGTGGTTATTATGGGTAGTTATCTATATTTTGGCTTCATGACCACTACCTCGAACGATTATGGGTAATTTGGCTTCATAGTCACTACCTCAGGTAGTTATTATGGGTAGTTAGTCATATTTTGGTTTCATTGCCACTTCCTCTAGCAGTTATAGATAGTTTAACTTCATGGCCACTACCTCAAGCAGTTATGGGTAGTTTAGTTTCATGGCCACTACCTTAAGTAGTTATTATAGGTAGTTAGCTATATTTTGGTTTCATGGCCATTTCCTTGAGCGGTTATAGATAATTATGGGACTAACTGTATGTAATTTGATTTTAAGAAGTTGAGTAACCACCCATTTTTTCGTAACCGTCATTCCAACACTTTCTCTACAGACTGGATTTGAGAAAGTGGGGTAAACACCATGATCTTATATGGGTATCTATATCGATACTATGTATAAATGCAGGATATATAGAGACATTTTTTAGTTTTATTTCTCTCTTCCTGAGTTTCTTTTGCTTTACCATTTTTTTTTTTTACCTTTGTTCATAGTCGTCCATCTATGTGTGCAAGAAGGAAGCGGTTAAATAAGAACAAGATTTTAGACCTCCCTTAACATTGATTCTGAAAAAGAGGTGGTGAGAGACCTGCTCAAGGATAACGTTTGCTAATATATATTCCTCAGCCGATAAATAAAATCATATTTTGTCTTTTGTTTTTGTGAGTAAAAATAGGTTATATGCATATATGCCAATGCCTCTAGCTTTGAGTTAAGATATTTCCCTGCCAACTTGTTGTGTCTGTGGAGTGAAACAACATACCAACAACACATATTTGAATATTGGATGCCATCTTGGACAGAACATCCTTTCGGTTTTTAGAATTGGTTACATAGAGAGAGAGATGAAATAGGAGAGGGAATAGGAGAGAGAATAGATTCGGTGGGCTTAGGGTTATAAAAGGAAAATTTTAAACCTATTAACCGTTAACCAACTTTTTTTACAATTTTACCCCTTAAAAAACCAATTTGGATATCATTTTGTTTTATGGCAATTTTGCCAAAAGTTTGAACCAATTTGGAAAAAATCCTTTTTATATATAATACATTCAAATTTGACAGTCAATTTATTCAATTCATGACATTGCTTTGTTAAGTTTGGGAGGGCATTGGTTTAAAATTAAATTAATAAATTTTATTTTCTGGTTAAGAAGTTTGCAAAATTAATTCGCAATTTATTACATGTTCAAGACATGAACATATTTATTATTCCATTTAGTGATAAAGAAAAATATTGTACCCTTAACTAGCGTGGATTTGGTGCGCCCACTTAATGAATGCCAAAGGTCCACCCATATGCACTTTTTGATGCCATGTGTTCGCCCTTGCATATGGGCGGACCTTAAGCATTCTTTAAGGGGGAGGCACCAAATATGCGGGTTCTTAACCACAGTTAGTAGTTTACAAGAAAGGATTTCCAGCACTCAAATTTGTCTGTCCCCCCATGTCCTCACACTACAGGCAGACACATGATTTTTTATTTTTTGAATTAGATGCCTCTTTTTAAGTACCTACTTTTTTATTTGAACACTTTTTTTTTTTTTTACAAATCTAACTTTTAACCCTATACACCCCTCAATTTTGGGTACCTACTTTTTCATTTGAAAACAGTTTTATGGTTTTAACTTTTAACCCTAGAAACCCCATCCTTTGTGTGTGGGGACACGGGGACAGACAAATTGGGTGTAGGAGATTCTTTCTCATAGCTTATAGATTAGATTTTCTTGATTTCCTCCCTGCAGTAAATTACTAATTCTGATGAATCAAAAATCGGTTTCTGGTGAATAAATTCTTAATTACTTAATTTATTGATGGGTATGGTAAATAAATCCAAGATATATGGGTTTTCCTATGCACGAGCTAAAATTTTAATAAAACTGAGTTTACTTTGTAAACTGATATGCTTATACAGAAAATACATTCCTTCCCATTATTAAGTGAAAATGCTCTAGAAGTCCAAATGATCAATACAAGAATGAAACCTTGTAGTTAGAATTAATGTCGTGTTCATGGTACAATTAAATGGTCTTTAGGGTTCTGGTTTATGTAATATGAAGATGGGCATATTATCATAGATTAAAAAAATAAAAAAATACCCTCCCTTGTTATTTGGGGGTGGCACATGAAATAGATGATACTCCACTATCCTTGACCAAACTTTATACAATTAATCAGGGTAGCCCTAGGGCACCCAAGGGCTTTTTAAGATTACCCTAATTCTGAATGCAGTGCAGTCAAGGGGCAGTCCATGAGGACTGCTCTAAAACTAACTTGAAGAGGGACTTTGGAACTTTTCATCAAAAGAATGGTTAAAATAGGACTCTGCTAGAGATTTTCAAGCCTTGAAGCACCCATAAAGAAATATAGTTCAAACTTATACCAAGTTATAGATTATTATTGGGCATTTGAGAGCTCCACACACAGGGATTTAATATTAAAACCAATGTTTTATTACCAAAGGAAGGAAAGAAACAGCAAGTAACCTAATTAGAGCCCACTTGGTAATATTTCAAGTTATTAACATAAATTCAATCTCTTACCACCTTTAGTTCTCTCCAAATCTGGAAACTCCAATCCATCTCCACCAACTTATCCCTATTCCTCATTAGCAGTTTTTTGAATTTCTAGCCGTTGAGGAACTTTCTAAGATTAGACTCTTACTGAGCTACATTATACCCTATCGCCAAAGAATCTCAATCTCTTTCATTTATATTACATAGGACTGTGAAACTAAAATCTCCATTAGATTTCTTCCTCTGAAATCCAGAGAAAATATCTTGAGATTTTTCAAGAAAAGATTCAGAAAATCTTTGTGGTTAGATATTGTTTGGATTGTTAACAGTTTAATCATGTCATCTACTCGTTGTGCAGCTTGCAAGTATTTGAGAAGGAGATGTCCTTCAGATTGCATTTTCGCCCCTCATTTCCCTTCCAACGATCCACAAAGATTTGCTTGCGTTCACAAAATCTTTGGAGCCAGCAATGTTGGCAAAATGCTCAAGGTAAATAAAAGCTTGGTTGTTTGTCTATTAATATATAATTACTGTTTAACGATTTTTTATTTACTAACTACCATTAAAAATAATTTAATGTTGCTTACACAAATTTATATCTCATACTCCCCCCCCCCCCCAAAAAAAAAAAAAAAAAAATTCCAATTCGCAGAGTGTGATTGGATGCAGTGTTAGCCTATCACATTAAGTTAAGATGGTCTGAGAGGGTGAACCCACATCCAATCACTACCTTTGTATAAAGCTGGAGAATGTGTGTGGTCAGCAATTGAAAAGTTTCTAAGGACATATATTACCAACAACTTCTTATTAGTTACATTTTCCTGTTGTTAATTAATCAGCAACTCCCATTTCATCACCGAGCCGAAGCTGCGAACTCCATGTATTTTGAGGCTCAATCCAGGGTCCGGGATCCGGTTTACGGGTGTGTCGGAGTTATCTCTTTTCTACAACAGCAAATATATAGTACACAGCACCAGCTTGCCAAGACTAGAGCTGAAATTGCCATCAACACTCAACAAGAACATCTTCAAGGAGGACTCCAGTTTCAGCAAGTTGAAGCCTCTACTAGCTTGAACAATCTCTTGCATGAACACACACACAATATTGATGATCAACAATCTTTTGATACTTTCATTCCTGAACATCAGTTTTACTAGCTTTATATCCAGGAGGATTAAAGTGCAAATATTGACAAGATCATTTATGTGGTTTCAATGGCTTTAATTGGGTATGTAAAGCAGTGTTGCCACTACTACATTTTGTCTAACATTAATGATTGTCAATTCTAAATTCTAATAACAGTTCAGATTTTCTCTAGCAGTTACCATAAGAAAACCTCGAGCACTTCTGCTGTGTTTGAGACCTGTCCCATTGAACAGTAAATCTTGTGACTTCTATTAAAATTAAATTTTAAAAGAAAGGGAATGTTCATGCAAGAATGGAAGGATGCAAAGACACCTTCTTGAAAAACAATCATTTTGACCAAAAGGATAGTCTCCTGTCCACAAATAATCTTGTACGGGCTTAAACAGACGTACACATACCCAAAAAAAGTGAAAATCACTACTTATTGGGGGTATGTATACGTCTCCTGAAACCGCAAGATTATTTGTTCACAGGAGACCATCTCAAAGCATCGCTCGTAATGGAGTCATTTTATAAATAACAACAAAAATAAAAGTAGTTTATCCCTTGAAAAATCATAATTTTTTCTTACATTTGAAAAGTTTGTCTCACACTAGAATCACATGCTTATGTCCCTGCTTTGAATGTACACTTGGCATAATGATTGATCCATAATAGACTCATTTCAAATGAAAAGAAAAATATTGGATTATTCCCACTTCCAAACAAGCTATGGTGCCATCACATAAATACAAGTGGGTGTTGTTATAGGAATAAAAACGTCGCATATGTTAAAAATGCTTGAATTGTTGATGGAAGAGTTCGATAACGATTCCCAAGTGGGTTATCTTGATAACAATGATATCATCGACATAGAAGAGAAGAACGCATTACCCAACCATAAGATATGGACAAAGCTAGTTTTAATTTTTTAATCTCTAAGTGAACAGCTTGGATTGATTAACTGATGACTCATGTAATGTGACGTCACTGGGGTTGGGTTAAAAAGACAAAATATCTTCCTTCACAATCCACCCTGTTCCAATCAAGCTCTTGAAAGCAGTAGAAACTCACTCGAGGCACAAATTAGGTATAGAAGAGCTTAAAAGGAAATCAATCTAGATTTTAATAAGTATATTCTTATGTGTAAACATGTTGTCAACCATTGGATTGGAATTTGGGGAAACCCAGATCAAAATCTCCACTATCCAATGGCAGCCTGCGAATACCATGGTGGGGCCGCATGATCATGCACGTGCCACCATGGTGGGGCCGCATGATCATGCACGTGCCACCCATTATTCTACACGTGTCTTTATCCCAAAATCCATGCCATTAGGAGATAAACCTCTATTCCCCAACTTCAAGGAGAATGAAGGTGCAAGGAATCTAAGGCACATTTCAATGAGTAAGAGCCTAGCAAATCCCCAAATAACCTCCATGGTTTCAATATCTACAGAAAACCAGATTACAATCTCCATAATATTATGGATGTCTTAGGGCTTTCTGGGGCATAAATGGATCCAACACAAATGACACAATAAGGAGTTTTGGAATAATATTGGAGGGATGGGAAGGTGGGGGGTATGGTGGCCCACCTTATATCATTCTACCAGCAAACCCTTACCTCCATGTCACTGCCCATTAAACAAACCTTCCCGCCGGATTTTAAAATTATAAGCCAACGTTCCAAATCCGCTCTTCATTTACAATCCGACAAGTTAGGCCGCCTGTTCTCTGTCTTCTTCTCTTTGGCCTGATCCTTTGTAGCCACTAGCCATGGCTCCAAGCAGGTTGATCATGGCTTCCTATGGTGTACAAGAAGAGAATCAAAAGAGAGCCTTTGAATTCATGAATCCATGCATGTGAAGTCTAGCTCAGCTACGCCAGCCATGCAACCACTTCATGCAAACGATTGAAAATGAAAAACAATTAATTAAGAAGAAAACAAAACAATAATTAAAAGGGTATATACCTTCACTTGGTTGTTGAAATTAATCACCTTATTTATAGTTCAAAATTAGGACAATCTATGCTCATGTGTTCTTTCACATGCAATAATTGTACTTCTTTCCTCTTCTCCTACTTCTCACTTAAAGTGCAATCCTTTAGACCCATAAAAGCCAAATCATCACTTTACTTCAAACTCTTCATAACTTTGCCATTCATGGCGGGATCCAGCATCGTCACCACCACCACTACAACCACCTCCGGCACCGCACAACCAGCCAAGGCTGCGGTTCGGAGGTTTGTTGGAGTTAGAAAGAGACCTTCAGGGAGATGGGTTGCGGAGATAAAGGACTCCTCTCAACGCGTAAGGCTATGGCTCGGAACCTTCGACACCCCCGAAGAGGCTGCTCAAGCCTATGACGAAGCTGCCCGAGCCCTACGTGGGGAAAATGCTCGAACCAATTTCGCACCGGTTATCCCAAACTCCACCGAATTGGATTCCCCCCTTTCCAATGACGGCCTGTGGCCGGAATCTGATGGCCGGCGTGGGCTCAACTTCTCCTCTTTGAAAGCCAAGTTGGGCAAGAACCTCCAGAGTATCATGGCTAGGAGTACAGATAACAGATCATCTAAGACTAGAGTAAGTGACCACTTCACTTTTGCTAATATTTTCCACTTTAGGAGTCAGCAATACCAAAGGCCGGTTGATATAAAGAGTATTGAGGAGGCAGTTCAACCAAGCATCATTGTCCCACATATAGCAGATGAGCCCTCCTCTTGGGATAGTTCAAGTATCAAGGATTGTTGCAACAAAGGATCATGCGAGTGTGTCGGATTTCGGATACCAGGGTCCGATTCCGATGGTTCAGATATTGGGGAAGTGTGCTTTAGTGAACAAGGGTATGTAGATCAAATGATAAGGTGGGTGGATAGCCCAGAGGTGACCGGAGATAGGAATAAGAGGTACAAAGTTTCTTCCTCAGTTGTGGTTCCTCCTACCTTCAGTGGAACTCCATTTCTTGGTAAAATTTGACGACATGCCGTAGTGAGACCATGCTTATAAGTGAGTTGTGGATACCCTTATGTAGTATGAAACATTTACTTCGAAGGATAGGGAGTGTTTAGCACTATTGATGTTTGAAGGAAGATGGGTTTCTTCAGAGCATGTACATAGAGAGAAGAGAGGTGGGGGGGGGGGGAGGGGAGAGAGAGAGAGAGAGAGAGAGAGCTTTGGAGAGTGGAGGAATAATTAATTAATCTGTTATCTAATGATGTAAGTCTCTTTCAAATGGTTTCAATAAATCCTTTTGGTGTATAAAGAGGCATTTGGAGGCACAAAAATGACTTCATTCGAATGGCCTTTCCAAATTGCATAACCAGGGCATTTAGTTGAACAAGTACATAATATGAGTGTTAGCTCCAAGACGGTAATAAAAATAGAGTTCAAGCTATTTTAAATTTTCAAAAATTCAACTAACTTCTAATTTTATTTTCATTTTGGTGATGACTCCATTCTAATTGATGCACTTGCTGATGATCTAGTGCCTTGAAATTATGCAATTTAGGGATGCTATCTTAAATGAAGTAATTTGTGTTCAATCACCCGGTAAGCCCAGGGGATCCTCTCCTGCTCATAGATTAATCAGTTACCAATGATTAATCTGTAGTCATGATACATATCCCAAAAGAGTGCCATGAGAGATTAATATGTGAGCAAGAGAGGATTTTTGCTCACCCCTAAGGGTCTGATTTCGTTTCAATAGTTTATTTTTTGGTTGTTGTTGTTGTTTTTGTGAAAAAGCTTTTTACCAACCTAATGGCTAGCCATAGTTTTGAGAACCAGACTGATCATCAAATTGATAAGGTGGATGGTTCAAGTCCAACTGGTTTCCACCATTGGTTTACATGGTCTAACTGCCTTCAAACATAGTAAAATACCAACCAAAAAAAAAAAAAAAATCATAATGCATTAGAAAGCTTAGTAAAAATTATATTACTTGAAATTCATACATATTATAGCTAAAAAAATAACATGTAAAACACTAACATAATGTTGAACATATGCTTAATGCCTAGTCAAGAGATGAATGACAGAATTAAAATAAGAGAGGAAGGACATATGATTATATCATAAAGCAAAACTACACCAAGATGGGAAAACCATTTTTCTAGTTTTACTTAATTTTCTAAACAAAGAAAAACTAGTTGGTTTTATTAGAACCACGTTTGTAAAAAACCTGTGGTTTTATTGATTATATGTTCTTTTTTTCTTTAGATTGCGGTTTTAAGCTTCTATAGAACTGTTTAGGGTGCCATTTCCTGTTAAACAGAGTTAGACCACCTGATCCGGTCTAGTTTTCAAAACTATGTGGCTAGCTAAGAAATATCACTGTTTTACAACCACCTAAGGAAACTCCGATTCGATCGGCCCCCTAGCTGGGAGGCATCTACCTCATCCCAATCACAAGGAGAGGTTCACCATGATGCGGGGTACTTTTTTTTTTTTTTTTTTAATTTAACAAGGCTATGTTAGGATACATGGGTAAAGCATAGGGCTGTCAATCAAGACGAGCTAGCCCGAAGCCCGACTTGACTGGCCCGGAAATTGGGCGGGCTGGGCAAGTTGAGTTTCGGGTTAGGCTAGGCCCGAATAACCCAAAGCCTGAATATATATATATATATATATATATATATTTGGATGGTAAAGAAAAAATTGCTATTAAAGCTCTAAAACTTCTACTAATTTGGATGGTAAAAATATAAAAAGGTTTAGTTGTTAGAAGAAAACAAATAAATTTAAAACTTTTACCCATAAATATTGTTTTAGTTAAATGGTTAAGACGTATGCTTGCTAAGTACATGGACATAACATTTTTGTATTTATACGTCTCCACTCCATTTCAAGTTATCCGAACTCAGCGCGAAGCCCAAATAATTATAATGGGTCAGGCTCGGGCATAGGGGACCAGGCTGAGTTTGGGCTAGGTCTGGGCTCGGGTCTTTGGGCTAGGTCTAGGCTCGGGTTAACCCTTGCCTGGCATGGTTGGCAGCCCTAGACTAAAGCAACTTGATAAAGATGTCATCTTTATAGTTGAAGTAGGTATCAAAGCTCAAATATTAAAATTTTAAATTGCAACTGTAGGCTGTTACTCTTAGCGATTAAATTTTATTATCATTTCCAAAATTCAGGTTGATAATGAAGCTTTACAACCCAAAATATGAGTTGAGACAAAATTAGATCAGGGAGATTGGGATGCATTATTTCCTTATTGATATTGTTTTAAAATTTTCTTTGTTTTTTGGTAAGGATTTATTTACTGCTAATTTTTCATTTTTTTCTAATCTTGATTCCTCAATTTTGGGTTGGAGGAATAAGATTTGATTTAGCTCATTAGAAATTTAGTTAGAATAGGAAGTTCAATGAAGTTTAGTAATTAATTATTCTTTATAGGCGTCTATTAGCGTTTTTATACAAAATTATAGTTGTTATTTGGATGCTTAGATTATCTTAAATAGAGGAGTAGGTTTTGTTTACTGTTAGGACTTCATATTCTAGAGATTTTAAATAGCACAGTTCGTAAGTTAAAGTAACTCTTCATTGATATTTTATTGAAGAAGTGAAAAGGAAGAAAATATATTGATATAAAGCCCTTTTTTATGAATAATATAGAGCCAATTTTACAACCAAGGGCATTATTTCATGAAATAATAAAATTTTCAAACAATAGTCATCCTAATTTCACTTAAAACCGCTGCTAACCATAATTTGATTAGACATCTAAAACCTAGACTCAAAACCCTATCAAAATTTAAATAGAAAGTTAGTAAAAAGATATTTAAAAAATTAATGTTTTAACCTGCCAAAATGAGTGTCTTTGTCCTACATACCTCAATCCACTAGCTTGATAGACTTGTTAATATCCCCCATTATAATGCTAGTTGAGATAGATGGTTGAAACAAGTAGTTGTGTATCTCTAAATGATATCGGGATCCCAATTTATGACTGAAATTAATTAGACCATCTCACAGCCTTTCCAATTTGATTTCTTTTATCAAGGCACTCTTAGATTAATCTGCAATCATTTGTTGGGATCACAAGTTATGACCGTTTGAAATTAGAACATCTCACAGCCCTTTCGATTTGATTTCCTTTTTAAGGCGTTCTTATAATAATCTGCAATCAGTTCTACATCAAATGCCTTATTCTCAAAAGCCGCCTTGGTTTGGTTCCCATTACCACTTGTCTTTATGATTCAAGCAATAAATTGCCACTTGAAAATCAACAATTTTAATAACTAGGCCATGTTCATTTGCAGTAAGCCATTGGTAGTCAAAGAAAACCATCCACGATACCCATTTTGAAGCAAGATGAATAAGATTGACTGTTATCACCTAAGAAACAAGAAATTACTCAATAGTAATCGAATCAGAAATTACTCATCTAAGTATCACTAACAATCGAGGGGATCGAGTATTTATATATTTATGATATGAGAAGTAATTCATTGGTTGGAAAATACTGTTTTCAAATAAAGGCCATTCTCAATGGATGGTCGCACAAAAAAGGTTTCTTAATTATAATGCAAGCTAAGAAGATTTTCTTTTGGATAAACCATAAGATTTCATCAAGACAAGCAGTGAAGAGTATATCACAGTAAGCTGCCTATGACTTATCATTTTCCATCTCGTGGTTTTCACCTTTCTACAATAGTCTCTTAAATATCAATATACTGAGCTGAATTGGGTACGATTATATTAGCACTAATGCACCGAATCCCATCATAATCAGTAGTTAAACATGTTTGAATTGAGCTAGAAATAATTACCACAAAATCCCATGTTTGAATGGCCCCACCACTTATTACTCAGCACACAACTCGTAAAAAGAAAGGCGCTGTTTTAAAACTCCCACACATTTTTTACCATTTGTATTACTCTGAGTATGATCACCAATTAACTATACACTTTTCTTTTTTAACGGTTGAGGATTCGGATTCTAGTCTCATGGGATAAGGGTGTCACTGTCGGAGTCTAATACATTGAACACTCACATCACCCTTTACATGGATTGGGCTGATACTTGGGGATCACATCGTCTACACCCAAAGTATATGTGCGCCTCTCACAGGTAGGGATGCAAATAACCAATTATTATCCGTATTCAGTTTATATTTATATCCTCTTAAAGTGAATATAAACCCATGTGTATCCAATTTGATTAAATATTCGTTCCTCTCAAGGGAGGAGGTAGGAACACAATATTCTTCCGTCATTCCTCATAAAACTTTTTTTTTTTCAAACAAAGAGGGTTCGCATCAATGGATAAAATGAATTAAGAGAGCAAATAGAATTGGGTTTCACAAAAGTATTTTATATTGTTTGAATCTCGCAATCCATCATACCTTAGAGACTTGATCCTAACCTGGTTTCGGATTATTAGAATGAATCAAGTACGGATCTATATAAATCTAATCTGCCTAAATATCTGTACTCATATATATATATATATATATATATATATATATATATATTTGTGTGTGTGTGTAATTTTATATATAATAAATCTTATACCTATAACTAGTTTTAAATTAATAGTCATATCATAATACTATTGGTTGTGTTACAGTATAGTAGAGTATATAAAACTTTTAACATTAACCATAACCCATTACTTAATGAATACAAATATATTAGTCTAACTTAATGGATTTTTTGTAATTGGATATATGCGTATGCGTATTCAATATTCGACTAACTTCACGAATATGAATAGAAACCCATATGTATCCGATTCATTTAAATATTCATTCATTTAAAAAAATATCCGATTATAAATGAACCATGGTTCATATTCTGTTTATCCTCACCCCTACTCACATGGGGGTGACATCCATATATGCAGGACCCATCCCATGTGAGAGGTCACACATACACCATGGGTGTTGAGGACGCAACCCCTGATGGTTGTCCCTTCTCGCTAATGGTAATGTGAGTTCACCTGAGTTCACATCATCTCTCGTCTGAATGGATAGGTACCACTCTAATCTCTACTCATGAAGTGACATGATATTTAACAAAGGGTGTATTAATAAATAGATAGGCACTTATCCAACGTGAATTTATTGTAATACCTTCCTTGAACCGGACTCATATATCCTCTGCGCTAAGGAAATAGTGAGCCACCATGAGCCGAGACACAAAGGAGGGTGGGGCACATACACTTTTTGCAGGTCCCACCTCCCCCTTTATGTCTCGGCTCATGGCGGCTCACTTTTTCCTCGGCGGAGAGGATGCGAGTCCCTTTGAACCATGTGTATTGACTAAAACACCCTTTGTCGGGCCACATGTCATGCACTGATTGGTAATGGAGTGATACCTATCCATTCAGACTGGAGATTATTTAATTTGTGCTCACCTTTTGTGGCAACAGCAGCAACAGATCCAAGTGGCTTTACCCAAAAAAAAAAGGGATTTTTCCGGGACATCTATAAAGTTTGGCAAAATTGCCATATAATAAGGTATTTTGAAATATTCGAAGAAGAGAGTATCAAATTTTAAAATATTTCAAAAAATGGTATGTAACAGGTAAAATAGTATTAAAAAAAAAAAAGTAATCCATAAACAAATTTGTTGGTTCCTTTTATAACCTTGATTAGGATTTAGGCTAACCAAATCTCTCCCTCTACATATGGGCCTATATTAGCGTGTTGACACCTTAAGCAGGCGACACCACTTCAGACTCGTTGGAAAATTGAGGCCTCATTGATTGTTGTCACTGGAAAATGGCATCAACAAGTGGTGTTTAAGCTCTGTCGACTGCCTTATGACTGACTCACCTGATGGCCGGAAAACCTCCAATGACTCCCGATATGAGTCTTCAATCAAACTCACTGGTTTTCCGTCATTCATAAGCAATTTTCCGGTAGTCGGGGGATTTAGTAAAAGAAAAGAGAACCCACCACCATCACTAAAGAACCTTCCAGAGGGGACTAGTTTGCAATCAGGCTCTAACATAAAATGGTTTTCAAGCAAAAATTGATCGGACTCACAAACTGCTTCATGTTTAGGTGCCCACTTTCCAGTCGTCGGTCGTTGATTTAACTTTGGACCTTTCTTCAGTTCCCAATTTTTTGTCAAATTCCTTTGATTCTTTATCAACAACAGCTTCCCTGTTTTAGAGCTCTATTTCTTGGGATTCAAGGAGGCGTTAGAATTACAATTCAAATGAATTGGGGTCTTGAAATTTGAAATTTTCTCCTCCACTTAAACTGATTTCTTACCATAGCAGACTTCTCCCAAAAAATCCACTTGGTTGAAGACCCTCTTTTCTTCCCATCTAAAGAAAGATTTCTAATGGAAACCACAACTGAACCAGGTGGATTTGATAACAAACCAGATTGGCTATTCCAACTAGCTTGAGACGAAGATGTTGGGGTTGCATTGAACGACCCACTTCCATAACCATTGACATATTAAACCGATGTAAGTCTTGAAATTGTAGAGACCTCACTGCTCTTAGAGATTCATAGTCACAATAGAAGTTTTCCAGTTCTCCTTGAGATCTTGGCCTTCCTTGAAGTACCTCTTGGCATCAAAGATGTTGATTGCCTTGTCGTTGATTTGCTGTCTGAGTCGCTCTTCCTTAAAGTTCATTAGCTTGTTGTTGTATGTTGATTGAAGGTGTTGTTGGGTTTCGGAGTGCAATGAAAGTCAAAATCACAAGAGAAGTAGAGTAGTTGAGGTACACAATTGATCATAGTGCATTGTTTGTTGCGAAATCACAATCCTTTATGAGATATAGTTCTTCATGAGATATGGATTTTCGTGAGACCCTTCTTCGCAACAAACCCTTCTTCGCAAGACACTGCCCTTTGCAGGCAAAATTCTTTGCAAGAAGACTGTTCTTTGCATAACACAATTCTTCATGGGTCACACAAATTTTTTAATCTTTTTCAATCTTAGTTAACCGATTTAGCTAAGACAGACAATGTATCGTTATCACGTTTGTCTAGACCTCCCATAAATGTACAAGGGATGTGATCAAGCTAACTCTGGAATACAATCTCGACCCGGTAGAACCCTTGTCTCTCAATGGAGTCTCACTCCTCGACGAAAACCAATGAACATTGCCATTACTGTAAAGCCCGAGGTTGGTTGTAGTTAAGTGCAAGTACTATATGTTTTAGTCAAAACTTGAGCAGCATAACATTACTGTGAGTTATGCGACAACAGTTATGTTATTCATTCAAGAGACCGAGATTCCTCTCAAATAGAGTGTTATGTCACAAGTGGAAGTGGCAGCTACTCCTAGAACCAAAGCAACCTCTCTCGATGGAGAGGGCCGATATAAGGGAGTCGATGATTCACTAACTCAACCAATCCTTCTCAAGGAAGGGAAGGAGTTTGAAAACCATAGGATCACAACTCAACCAACTCTCCTCAAGGAAGAGAGGGGGTCAATGAACCGTGAGGAACACAAGCTAGGTTTAAAGAAGGAAGGAGGTAGGAGGTGAAGCAGTTTCCCGTTGATCTCTCTTACCTTTTCTTAGTTCCTCCTCTCTCTTCCTCTCTCTCTCTATTGCTCACGTTTTCTTAGTCTCAAAAAACCACCTAAAGCCTCTCTTTTTTTCCTGTTCACACACATACCCATATATATATCCTCCCCTTTCTTCCTCTCTCTCTACTGCTCATGTTTTCTCGGTCTAAAAAAACCACCTAAAACCTCTTTTTCTTTTTCTATATATATATATATATATATATTTATGTAGAGAGAGAGAGAGAGAGAGAGAGAGAGAGAGAGAGAGAGAGAGGTGGGTGCCTTCACGAAGCATGTTGATGCCTTTATAAGGAATTCTTCTCAACTTGGTCAACAAGGTTGACATGGAAGCAAGATGTAGCTGCTAAAGCGCTGAGGGTGAAGCTTTACATAGAGGAGAGGTTGCAGCGATTTGGCAGGTTCTTCATCTCAAGGCTTTTGTGGTAGGACTCTGTTTTCCGTTTTCAGAAAACAAGGTCATTGCAGGTTTCTAATTATTTAAAATAGTTTAACAAGCATGAATCAAGAAAACAAATCCTTAAGTTTTGGTTGACTGGAGACGTAAAGTGAGCGACTAAGATGAAGTGGGGAGGAAGGGAAGAGAGAGAATTAGGCAGAGACAACACATACCAGTGATTGGTTAAAGAGTTCTATTCGTTAAAGAGATCACATTATTATCAACTAAGGGTAAACCCAATGGAAAAACTTACCATTAACATCCTTGGTGGCATGGATTCAAGTCACAGAAATAACCTTTCTAGAAATGGGGTAAGGATATGTACATCTTGCCCTCCCTAGACCCCGTGTTAATAGGGGCTTCGTATACTGGGTCACCCTTTTTTTATATTATTTGACAAATTCATCAATATGCATGGACAATGTAGCAACTTTTTTCAAAATAAATCATTGTCACATTTGCATGTATGACTCCGATGGATTCAAGTTTTGAGAACCGGACTAGCCATCGAACCAGTAAGATGGATGGTCGAGGCTCTAGATCCAACCCCGTTCGACCATTGGTTTACATAATCTAACTATAGTTCACTTTAAACATAAGTAAAATGTAAATAAAAACCAAAAAATAAAATATTTCATAATGCATTAGAAGGCTTTTGACATGATTTCTAATTTGTAAACATACAAAAAAAAATGTAATAAAACACCAAAAAATAAAACAATTCATGGAAAATGGGATTGGAATTTGGAAATAAACATTTCTAATTTTTTAAAAAAAATAAAAACTAGTTGGTTTTATTAGAACCGGGTTGGTAAAAAATGGGCTGGTTTTCATTGATTTTGAGGGTTTCTGTCGGTTACATGTGGTTTTTAGTATATTACGGTTTTAGGCTTCTATAGAATTGTATAGGGTGTCGGTTCTGTTCAAACCGGGTCGGATCACCCGGACCGATCCGATTTTCAAAACCAATTAAATACCCATGATTACATTCAAATTTCAAAGTGAGTATTTTATGCGGTCGGCCTCATTGAAAAGTGACTACAACAATGTATCCGCATGAACACTCAAATCCGACAATCAAGAATTGGGCTGCACGTGCAGATCCTTATCGAATCACGGATTATTTAGGTCAAACGATAATCTCTGCTTTGAATTATTGGGTCTCATGAACTTTGCTAACTTTGGAGCTTCTTCGTTCAACATCTCCGGTTAAGAGGTCTTTAGGGTTTCAGAATATCCCATCTCTGCCATTGAAGGTAAGATATCCCCAAATCCTTTGTGTTTGATTTTTTATTTCGATTACTATAGGTATCACGATCTCCCTTGTTTCGCTTCCGTTAATGATAGATCTACGTTTCACTTTTGTTCCTAGATTTTTATGTTCTGTGAAATAGTTTATGTGGCTGTGATTTCATATTTTTTGTTAATACGTTTTTTTTTCTTCTTCTTTTCTGCCTCTATACCACCCAAAAAAAAAAGCTGTGATGATTTTGACCATTACTTTGAGCATTCCTACTCCTTTTGCTGTGGACAACAACTTTAAACCCCTTTCCCCCCTTTTTAATTATGAAGTTTCTTTGTGGTGAGAATCATCTTTGAAGGGAGGTTGTTGCTAAAGGGATCTAGCTTGGCATTAATGTTTGCTGTCCGCTGTTTTTCATTTTTATTTTTTTTGTCTGCGTTGTTGGTGTGTTTAGTAGTGAATTTTGGTTGCCCATTGATAATATTATCTGGGATTATATTGTGAAAGTAAACTCCTTGTCCAGGTTTAGGAGGACTGCTCTAAACTCCTATGGAAGGCAGAAATGTAATCAACACCTTAACCCCACAACTTGATACCTGCCCAAATACTATATGGCTAACGTTGCCACTTGCATTTCATTTCCAGTCACTCAGCAGTATGTTTTGGTGGTTAATTTGTAAAAGATGTGAAATCTGTATTTCTGGTGTATTGGTGTGTGCTTTGCAAAGATTTATTGACAAGAGACACGAGCTACATTGAATTGTATAGTGAGGAAGAGAGAGAGAGAAAAGTAAAAAAAAAGTGGGGCATTAACTATACCCATTACAAAAAATTCAAAAAGGGTGAGGTATTTGCTATACCTTTTACCATGAAATATTTCTAGTGTAATTGTGTGCTCTTTGTAAAGGTGCGCAGCTTTATTTATTGACACAAGACGTTGAGTTGTATAGTGAGGAAGAGAGAGAAAAGTCAAATAAGGTGGGTCATTAACTATGCCCATTACAAAAAAGTTAAAAGGGTGTGGCATTAACATACCTATTATTCCCTTGCAAATTGATGGAGGAAGAACAATCAATTTGAACCTATAGAGCAAAAAAGATTGAGTAATTATGGTATTTGTAAAGATATCAACAAATTGATGAATATTGAGGACGCCAGAAGCAACAAGATTATAAACAAAGTGGTAGTCAACTTTGATATGTTTTGTGCATGCGTGAAAAACTGGGTTAACGGCCATATAATTGTCACAACATAGAATGAACAGCTTAGAAATAGGTACGCAAAAATCTCATAAATAATAAGAAAACCAATGCAGTTCAGTAACAACTAATGCTTTGTATTCAACTTTAACACTGGAGCTAGTTGCAGTGGGTTGCTTCTTGGACCCCTAAGAGATAAGATTGCAAACAAGGTCAATACAAAATCCTATGGTATAGCGCCTAGTGTTGGGGTAGCCGGCCCAATCAGCATTAGAGTACCCAATAATAAGAGAAAGAGGGATGGGCGAAAGTGTAAGACCAAAGCTTAGAGTACCCTTGAGATAGCAAAGAATTCGTTTAACAACTTAGGTCATGCAGAATGGTAGGTTTATCTAGAAACTAACATGCTTGATTAACTACATAGCTAATGTCAGGCTATGTGAGAGTGAGATATTGAAGAGCACCGGCAACATTACGATAAGCCTTTGGGTTAGAGAGAGGTAAAGCATTAATGATAGACATTTTTTAACCAACAGCAACCGGAGTGAAGCGAGGTTTACAGTCGAGCATGCTAATGCGTCGCAAGAGAGATCAATGGTGTATTTTGTTTGAGTTAAAAATTTTGATGAAGACTTCTGTTGAGCTTCAACGCCTAGAAAGAAATGAATATCACCGAGGTCTTTCATCGCAAATTGTTGTCAAAGGTGATCAATAAACCAATAAAAGAGTGGACAAGAATCACTCGTTAAGATGATATCGCCAACATATAAGAGCAGGATAATGGTGCCATAGGAGGAATGAGAGACAAACCTTGAGGTATCAACAACACTTTGACAAAAACCAACTTGTAAGAAAAAGCTATTGAAGCATTGAAACCAAGCCTGAGTGCTTTGTGAAGACGTCATACATGAGTAGGTCGAGACTTGTCAAAGCTAGGAAGTTGTTGCATATAAACTTCTTCTTGAGGAATGCTATGAAGAAAGGCGTTTTTGACATCAAGTTGTCGAATAGACTAGCCGCATGAGACAACAATAGCAAGAATAGTCCGAATGGTTGTAGACTTGACCATTAAGCCAAATGTATAAGAAGAGTCGTCATTAGGTAGCTGTTGAAAAGCTTTGGTGACAAGGCGAGCTTTATAATAGTCAATAGTGTCATCACTACGATGCTTAATGCGATAGACCCACCGATAGTTGACAATATTCATAGAAGGATGAACCATAGTTCTAAAACTTGGCCAATTCGGGTTCGGATTGGCCAGATCGGGATCGAGATCGGACCCAACCAATCCCGAATCCTGGGTCGGATCGGGTTTAGCAGCGAATCGGCCCTGGATCAGTTGGATTGGCTCTAGATCAGACGGATCGGTGTTGGATCGGGATCGGCCGATCCGAGCCAGATTTTCAAATTTTTTCCTATAATCTTGGATCGTCCGATCCTTTCAACGATCGGTTGATCCAGACATGGATTGGATCGGGATCGGCCCTATCCGATCCCAATTCCGATCCCGATATTTTGATGTATGGGATGAACAGTCACAAGGGTCCATGCATGATTGTGTAAGAGGGTAGCATACTCTTCATTCATAGTGGTATCCCACTTGGGATCATGAGACACTTGTTAATTGGGTCGGTTACCCCAACATCAGGCACTCCACCATAGGATTGTATGTTACATTGGTCGCAATCTTATTTCTTAGGGCTTCAAGAAGTAACCCATTGTTTCTAATAAATTATTGTTAATTATAAGAAAAATAAAAATAAAAAAGCAACCCACTGTAGCTTGCTTTAATGCTGAAGTCGAATATAAAGCATTGGTTGTTATTGTCTCTATATTGCTTTGGCTTTCATATTTTCTACTAGATCTTTGTGTTCCCAGTTTAAGCCTCTCGTTTTATACTATGACAATGCTAGTGCCATTAATATGGTTGCTAACCCAGTTTTAACGCACACACAAAGCATATCGAAATTGATTATCATTTTGTTCATGATCTTGTTGTTTTTGGTGTCCTCAACGTCTGATTCGTTCACTCCAAGCATCAACTTACTGATATCTTTACAAAAGCCCTAACTACCCTTATTTTATGTTCTTTAGTGCCAAATTGATGGCTTTTCTCTTCATTAATGGGGGGGGAGTAATAGGTGTTGTTAATGCCTCATTTTTTTAACTTTTCTCTCTTTCTTCCTCACTATGCAACTCAATATAGCTCACATCTCTTGTCAATTAATAGGGTTGTGCATTTTCACAAAGAGTATGTCAATTACACAAAAAACGCAGATTTCATGGTAACAGGCATAGTTAATACCCCACTTTTTTTGAATTTTTTGTAATGGACATAGTTAATTCTCCACTTTTTTTTACTTCTCTCTTTTCGTCCACTATACAATTCAATGTAGCTCACTGATACGGACATCCAAGTTGAAGTGGGGCCCATGTGACATGTGGGTGGGACATCCTTGTGGCACCCACTTTAATTAATCTTTTATTAGATTTTATGTTTGGATTATCTTTAGCCTTATCTTTTATTTTTGTGTTGAGTTTATTCTAGAGTCCTCATGTAATTAAGAGTCTTTAAATCAAAGTTGTAATCCTGTTTCTTCTATTTAGGCCATATTTTGGAGAGTCAAAACTCATCCATTTGGGTTGATTTTGGTATCATTTGAAAGGTTATCCAGTTACCTTTCCAACAAGACCAAGATCTTAAGAATCCGATGTGATTTGGGAAAGTTATGGCCAGAAAACTGCCAAGGTATCACTTTTTTTACGGGATTTAATTATTTTATAGAGTTTTATTTTTTTTAGGAAGTTTAGTTGCACTGAGATTTGGAAAGATTAGCATGTAATGTCTATATATATGCTTGTAACCCACAATTTTAGGGATGAAATGGATGAATAAAGAATTTTTTTGTTAGTGTGTTATTCTTTTGTGGAGTCTAAAAACCAGAAGTGGTTTTCCCTAAAGGTGGATTCCTTGGGTTTAATTTGGTAGGGGCCAAGATCCCCTGTTTTGTGTTTGGAAAATCTTCAAATCAGGTTTTCATCCTTTCTTTAATTTAAAGTGCTCTTTGATTTCAAAATTAGTGTTCTTGATAAATTTTCTGGTTTCTTGAATTTTAGGATCTTACAGTCTGAAAGTTTATATAATTTTATATAGCTAGACTTCTTGGAATTACTTGAAATTTGGTATACATACTCCTCATTTACGTCAGAATCACCCCATAAAATTTCAGAATTTTATGATGCACAACGAGAGGTATTTTGGTAATTTCTAGTTTTTGCACAGAAATTACAGATTTTCCTTTTTGGGTTTCTTTCTTATCTTTTCTCTGTTTTTTCTTGTTTTATTTCTTCTAAACCCCTCTAATTAAGTTTCTTCTTCTTTTTTCTATAAATTTTGGTGACTTAAGTGTGCTTAAAACTCAATTCTTGGTTTAACTTTATTTTTACTTCCGCTACATCCCTTTGGGTATTATTGAGATTCTTAGCTATCATTCTCAATCAACTTTTGTATCATCTCCATTGTCATATTATCTCCCCATTCCCCCCATGTTGCCACTACTAGTATCGCTTGTGGAGTATTTGAAAGTGGTAAAGTCAGATTGTTAAGTTGGTAAAGTTCCAATGTTGATACCCCAAGCTGGTTCAGAAGCTGTCCTAACCACGGTAATTTCTAACTGGCTAACGAGCTCCATTGGGATATGATGCTCACTAGGAACAACTTCATACCGAAGCACCTGTTTTTAACGGTTTCTATAGCTAAAGGAGGACAAATAAATTAAAGTAATGGTCAAAATCATCATAATGGAGGAGAAATTTAGAAGAAATTTTCTTATTTATTTATTTATTTTTTAAATTGAGAGAGAGAGAGAGAGAGAGAGAGAGAGAGAGGCAATCTGACTTGGCATTCATGTTTGATGTCCACTGCTTTTTTGGGTTTCTATTTTCTGTGTTGTGGGTGTGTCTGGTGATGAATTTTATGCTGCCCGTTGATTATATCGCCCCAGATTAGGTTGTGAAAGTAAACTCCATGTCTTGGTTCGAGTTAACTAGTTCTGGGTTCTCAGCAGAACTGCTGAAGGCTTCTATGGGAGGCATAAATGTTGTCAGCATATATATATATATATATATATATATATGAATGCATAGATTGAATTGAGATGCATTTACGTATTTTCTCATCTTTTCTCCCTTTCTTGTGGCTACTCTCTCTTTTGATCAGGAAGTGGTAAAAAGTCAGATTGTTAATTTGGTAGAGTCTGGGTGTTGATACCTCACCTTGTCTCAGAACCCATCCTAGCCAACTTAACATTGATTAACTAACCCCACCCCCAAAATAAATATATAAAATTAAGAGGGGAAGAAAGATTGGGATACTAACAAGTGGGACCTGAGGGAAGTTACAGAATACTACTGTGACATCTGGGCATATGTAACATATGCTAGCTTTTTGTTTAACTCGTGGTTTAAAGTGAAATATGATTTTTATCTAGTTAATTTTTAAAGAGTGATGGTCATAATAGATTTACACATTCAAATTTGACTCTCGTTGCATATTTGTCATTTACAACTCACATGTTTTTTAGACTCTATATATTGGCTTTCATTTCTTTTGCTTGGACGTAGGACCAATGACAGATCTTCTTAAGTTGTAGCTAGTACTTGTTGTACTTCTTTGCAATGTGTTTTTTCTTTTTTGAACCTTGGATTGAGAAGTTCACCTTTGGTTGTATCTTTCTTCTTTCTTTTTCTTTTTTCGTTGAAGGCTCAAGAACGATTTATATCTCATCTTGTGCTCTTGGACAATGAAGCCCATCTTCTGTGGAAATTTTGAGTTTGATGCACGCCACTCTGATCTTGAGCGACTTTTTGGCAAATATGGGAAGGTTGACAGGGTGGATATGAAGTCTGGTCAGTTAACTTTCCCTTTAACTTCTGTGTTTTCTTTTCTGAATACCGTTGTCCTTTAAAATCTCATATTTGCCTTTACTCTGGTAACTGACGCATGCACTGTCAGTCTTGAATTACTTTGTCTCTGTTAGTCAGTTCTTGTCCTCTCTTTTTTTTTTTCTCCTTGCTGTGGCTTGGCTGTTGAAACCATTCTACCTGCAGGCCAAGCTATTGGACATTATCAGAGAGCTATTGGCTGCCGTTGTTTTTATTTATTTATTTAAAGTACAGTTCTGAGATAAGATACCTGGTCCTGGATACCAAGTGGTTCGGCAATGGTACAGCATAAGTGTGCATTATGCACTAATTTTGAAATTTTGGATCTGTAGGGGAGGGATGTCTGATTCTTACACATACTAAAATGATCCATTTCAAGGCATCTGGGTATCATATGTTCTGAGTTTTACATATATTAACATGATTCATCATACCCTTCTGCAGTAGTTCTCTTTTGCAAGTGCGTACAAAACTGGAATTGCTTATGATATGCACATCTAATCAGCAAATTTTCCAAATAGCACGGAGTGATGTATAATACTAATATACAGTCCATTACAATGTGGCACTGGATCCTATAGCAACAGTGTAATTGAGTGGGGACAAATCCCCTCCCTTGATTAGCTTCTAGTTGCATTGGTTCTTCAGTTGCATGGCTGCAACGGTATTCAGGCTACAGGATACAGCAATGACAGTCCTATCTTGCTGAGTCATTGTGGGGGTTCACAATATGTTTAAGAAAAGCATCTGTTTTTTTGACATGTAAGCCCCCATACTCAAAAATTTCTTTGCCGCAGGAATATCTTGGAATATCCATGCTCTTCCTGGCTGATGGATGGACTATTCTGCATTTCCTTTCCTGCCCATGCCCGAGCTTCATCCTCTTCTGTTTTTCTGAAGAGCCGTTCTGATCTGTAATGGCATCGCCATTCTACATTTCCCAAGACACCATTGCCTTTCATTCTTCATGACCTTCACACGGTCTTCATTCTCAGACATGTTTCAAGGTAGAACCCATACCGATCTTGTGGCGAGAGGAGCAGAATAGATGGAGACAGCACTCTCTGTTCGTTGGCTTACCATGAGACACCCACTTTTGGATTGTTGTTCATTGACATCATTTAGTTAATCTCACAAGGTCTGTTCCTGATTTATATGGTCACTTAGTTTCTAGCTTTCACGGGGATGGCCAGGTGGAATGTTTGTTTATTGGCAGAGCTTCTATATATTAGTTTGAGCAGACAATGCCATCTCATTTTCCAGAATTCTTTTTTCAGAGGATTCTTAACATAGTCATCTGTTTTATTTGTTGGAAATATGGTATCTCTTTAGTCTTATTCTTTGGTATACCGGTCTTTAGGATTTGCTTTTATTTATATGGATGATGAGCAAGATGCTGAGGATGCAATTCGGGCACTTGACCGGTCGGAATTTGGTAGAGAGGGGCGCCGGCTTCGTGTTGAGTGGAAAAAGGTAGTGCACTCGTTTACTTAAGTATTCTGATGCTTTCAATAGTATCACTTCTGTCTAATTTGTTTGAAGCCCTCTGAATTCTGAATTGCAGCAAGAACCTGGTGTTAGAAGGCCAGGAGGTTCAAAAAGATCTTCAGCTAATTTAAAACCCAGTAAGACCTTGTTTGTTATCAATTTTGATCCACTTCGTACCGGAACAAGGGACTTGGAGAAGCACTTTGATCCATATGGGAAAATATTGAATATAAGAATCAGAAGGAACTTTGCATTCATTCAGTATGAGTTGCAAGAAGATGCCACCAAAGCATTGGATGCAAAGAATATGAGGTACTTTCTCCTACATGTTTCTGCATTTTCATTGATATTGGACCACAGTTCTTAAGATTTTCCCTTCAAAAGATCAAAAGATGTTATCAGTAGTTACTTTCAACCTTATTTCTAGGAGTGCCATAATCTTGACTATTGTCTCTGCTTATAAATTATATCTAACCAGCTATGTAATTAATTATCTGGTTGTGACTAGGTAAACTTTTGATTAGTAATCTCTGTTGCTATAATTTTTTGAGCAGCACATTGATGGATCGGGTTATTTCGGTGGAATATGCTGCCCGAGACAATGATGAAAGAAGAAATGGGTACAGCCCTGATCGGAGAGGTCGTGATAGGTCCCCTAAGAGGAGAAGTCGTGATCATGGGCGATCACCAAGTCCTTATCGAAGAGAGAGAGGTAGTCCTGATTATGGCCGTGGCTCCAGGCCTGAACCAAGGGGCAGTCCTGATTATGGCCGTGGCTCCCGACCTGAACCAAGGGGTAGTCCTGATTATGGTAAAGCTGAAAGCCCTGTCTATGATAGATACCGCAGGTGTGTCTTATTCTATGGTTATTCTAGCTCAATTCTTTTTCTCGTGCTCTTTACTGTTTGTTTCTTGTATTCTTACTCTTAACCTTGGATTATTTATTTTTACTGCTGATGCAGCCGTTCACCCCAAGCGAAGGAAAGATCTCGATCTTGAGAAGCAAGAGCTACCAAGCAGTGCTCTCTTCCTCTTGATCAACTTGATAGCGGCATTTTCGCTTATAACTCTCTGTGCAATTGAATCGTGTAAGAGAAATGCTTCTTAACTGGTGATATAGGGGTGTGCTTTCCTGTTTTAATCCTTGTCGCCTTCCATGGATTCTTATTGATCTTCAGCTGAGTTCCTTTATAAGAAGTGATGGATTCTTATTGGAAGAAGTGATGTAATTTCTCTGGTGATCCAATTTGCTGGACTTATTGCTTAGAACTTTAATTAAATTTGCACGGAATGCATTCCCAACAGAGTCTAGGATATTGCTGTTTTGGTTGTTGGCATCCCAACTTACGATTCCAAAGGGGAGCCCGCTGTGAAATGAGTTCAGGACCTTAGGTGAATTAAAAGGGTTAATTACATAAATCACCCCTGGACCATCTGACAATATACAGATTTCCCCATTCCCCCATCTATCGGTAATTACAAAAAACCTCTTTGACCTACCTTCTAGATGTCAAAAACCACCCTGCTGTCCATCGTTGTTTGTTGGTCAAATGAATCATTGGACAAAAAATTAATGCATGAATCCAAAACTACCTTTTATGTTACTAGGGATTGTATTTTGACGATGAAAGGTACCCTTGTCCTATATAAAGACAAAAGTACCATTCTGTTCCTTAATTTTTTATTTTTTTTTAGAAAACCATACTACCCAATCATGAATATATTATGATCTAAGAGTCCTAAAATGGGTACATGAAAATTATACAAACTAAATTAAGACCCTTCAAATAATGAATCTAATCCAAATTAGCATGATTGACACTTGGATAATAATATGATGGTTTAATTGGCATGATCGACAACCAGATATTACTTAGATAATCCAATTGACTTGTTTGACGTTTGGATATTAATCTAATGGTCTAATTGGCATGATTGATGCTTATATATTAATCAAATGGTTTGATTGGCATGATTGAAAAATGAATATTAATCTGATTGTCCGATAAGTATGATGATGTCCATATATTAATTAGACGTCTGATTGGCATGATTGACACCTAAATATTAATCAGACGGTCCGATTGACATGATCAATGCTCAGATATTAATTAGATGGTTTGATTGGCATGATCAATGCCCGAATATTAATCCGACAGCCTGATTAGCATAATGGATGCCAAGAAATTAAATCAATGGTTTGATTATCATGACTAGCATGATCAACAACTTGAAGCTAAAAAATCTTTATTACATCCACCTTTTAATACCATTCCAATGTTTATTCTCTTAATTTTGAACTTAGCAGCCCTAACCCTTTTATCCACTACTTTCTATTGCCCCCCCCCTCCTTCCAACTCATCCCAATGTTCAACAATTATCTATCTATTTCAATTCACATATAAATTTGTTTGAACATCCCAACTACATACAACCTATGTGAACTTCTTTCATATCACTTACACAACCTATTTAAACATCTATATATAAACTTGTTTCAACTTTTCCACTACTCATTGAACATCATCATCCACATACAACCTATTCAAACAGTTTATTACTTACACAACATTTTGAATATCCACATATAAACATGTTTGAACTTTTATTACTGCCCATTAAACATCCCCATCCATGTACAACTTGTTCAAAACAACATATCATCTACATAACTTGTTTGAAATCCGTATACAACTAACCTGTTTGAACTTTTCACATACGCAACCAATTTGAACATTTGCCATACAATCTATTTAAACATCTATATATCAATTACATAAAACATGTTTAAACATCCATATATCTACTAAATAAAACATTTTAAAACTTTCATATGACAACATTAAACCTATTTGAACATACATATATCTATCACATAAAACATGTTTTAACTTCCACAAAACAATATAGAACATATTTAAACATCAATTTATCTATCACATAAAACATGTTTAAACTTTCACATAACAAGAATATAAAACATGTTTGAATATATCATCACATATAAATACACATCACATAAAACATGTTTTAACAACATATCATCAAACATATGTATAAACATATCATCAAGTACATGTTCACCAAATACTATTTAAATTCATAGTCTCATACAAGTGTTTTAATTCCCCACTACCACATCAACCTAAAATATACGTACTCATGGTCATAGAACCTATTCTTAAATGTATAAACACATATATCAACCTAAAACATCGATAATAAATATCAAAAAAAAAAAAAAAACTTAAAGCACCACACACACTATATACAAATACATACTACTGCTCTTTACCCTAACCTCCCTACATTACCTATACCCATAGCACTACACCCATCACCCATATCCCTTACTCTCTACTATCATTTCCCCCACCCTCTAGTGTCACTAACCAAAACATCATTATCATCAACTACCCTTGTCTTATAGTGTCACTAACATAGCCCATAACATCATTACCACACATTGTCATTGTCCCAATCACCTAAACCTAAATCACCACCACCACAACCACTACTCTCCATACCCTCTCTATTGCTATTGCCCGGTCCAAACACCAACACCATTGTCGTTGCCACCCAAAACATATAAACCACTAGTATTTACTATTTCCACCACCCTAAGCACCAATGTCCACTATCCACTATTAATAACACTACCTACATGCTATTACAAAACAAATTTCAATAAGAAAAAGTTGACCCCCATAGTACCATCCACTATCAACACAAAATTTGAAAAAAATCACTAGTATTTCTCATTATAATGATTTTGCAAAGAAATAAGCAAAAAAGAAAAAAAAATCAATGTCATCATTGTCAATCCTTTCAAGACTCCAATGATACTTTAAAACCCTTCTCATTGTGCTTCCAAGGCTTTAATCTCTTCATCTTATTCTTTCAGAATTTTTATCTTCTCTTCTTGTACTTTTAACAATTCAATCTTTACATCTATATTTGTTATCAAAATTTTGAAGATCTTCCAGTTGTTTGTATATTTCAGAAAAACCTTAACCCCATTGTAAAGAAGACCTCTACTGTAAAGATAACACCACTCGAAGAAAGAATAAGGTGGGTCTTTTGGTATGTTACACTTTACCATAATGACACTTATTAGCAATCATGAGAAACAAAATAAATAAATAAATAACAATTATTATATATTACTTACCAATTTCTTTGTACATAATCAATACAATCTACTCAATTTTTTTTATGATTCAAACGCCAACAATATTACTCTTTTTCACAAAAACATTTCACGTTGACATATTGAAACTCACAAAAGTTTGTATTCATATTACAAGATGATTCTGCCCCTAAAGACATTTATGTGATAATCACCATCACCATATAGTCACCATAAACCCACCCTAAACAGCCACCACACCCCAAGCAACCACTATAAAACAATCACCATATAACCACCACCCAAAACAACTGCCATAAACTCACCCAAACAGCCACCATAACCCCCCTTCCCACCAAATAACCCAAAACAGCTAGCCAACAGCCACCATAAACCCACCACACCACCATAAAGCAACTACTCCAAACAGCCAGCCCATTCAACAACCCTGAACAATCACCCCAAATAGCTACCATAAAAACAACCACCCCAAAAGCTACCATTAAATAGCCACCCCACAACCATTTCATCAACATATAATCAAAATCATCCTAAAACTACACTATCACCATACAAACACAATATTCACAATCATAATTTGTACAAGCAACTATATTAATAAAATAAAGAAATATGTATACAATATCGCATTACCCTCTTAAGTCCCACATTGAAATGCTATCAAAGTTTCCTATTTGCCTCTCAAGTCCCATATTGGAATGCTATCAAGCTTTTCTATGCTATGAAATAACATTTAACTGGGTGGTAGTTAACCCATTAGATTTCTCATTGACAAACAGTTCAATATAGGATATGTAGGACCTAATGGTCATCATACCCTACAGGTGACTGTATGATGCACCTAATGGTTACAAAGAAATTGCAGGGCATTATACATTATGAGGAATGTGTGGGCTGAAACTAAAATTATAGGGAATTAACAAAAAAAATTAACCAAAATTGTAGGGCATTATAAACTCACCCCAAAAAAACACCAAATCTGACTAAAATCCAAAAAAATGAAATGAATTTAGGGAAAAAAAATGTAGGGAATTAACAAAAAAATTAATCTAAGATTATAGGACATTATATTCTCACCACAAGAAAACCCCAAATATGATTAAAATCAATAAATTTGAAATGAATTTGAAAAAAAAATGCAAAGAATTAACAAAAAAAAATTAACCTAATTTATAAGGCATACTGATACTGAACTCGCCACAAGAAAACCCCAAATATGGCTAAAATCAAGAAAATTAAATTTAATTTGAAAAAAATAAAAATAAAAACAAAAATCTAAGGAATTAGCAAAAAAAAAAAATAACAGAAATTGTAGGGCATTATAAACTCTCACCTAAAAGAAAATCGAAATTGTTAATTTCAGGTTTTTTTAGGTGATTGTATAATATCCCCATCAGATTTTCTTTTAATGGTGCAGAAAAAAGGGAATTTTGTAGAGTTCACTGGGTTTTTGCAGGGTTAATGCTTTGAGTAGGGATAATAGAAATATTATAAGAAACCAAGGGAGGGGGGGGGAGATTTACCTGTGTACCAGATCGCTAGCATTGGAGGCATCACTTAAGGGGCCATTTGTCGCATCAGTTAACGGACATCACTTATCGGGTGTGTTGGTGCCAGAATCGTCTTTTTCTTTCTGAGGTTGGGGCATCAGAAGCATCGCCATCAGGAGGAGGTTACTATCGTTAGTGTCAGGTAAGGGAGGAGGAAGGAAGAGAGAAGAAAGGGGTTTTACTCGACAAACATGTTTAAGCTAATAAGGGTACTTTTGGTATTTTAAAAAAAAGAAAGGTTTAAGATGGGTATTGTGGTAAAAGCACCTCCAAATTAACTTTTGTAACTAGAATACGTCTAACAGGCATTTTTTAATTTTATTTTTGTTGTAATTATCAATAGAGGAGTGGGGAGACTATATATTGTCAGATGGTCCAAGAGTGGTTTCTATAATTAACCCAAATTAAAATGTCTTTTTCATACAATTAGCAGGAGAGGCAACCAACATTGCATGACAATAGAATACTGCCACTCAGGCGGGATTTGGTAGGACAACTTAAAGAGTGCCTAAAGTAAGAGTGACATTAGAGGCTAACACATCAGCACCGAAAGAGTGATATACACTTTTTGTGGGATGTTTTTTACTTTTTGGCACTGATGTGTCAGCTCCTGATGTCATTCTTACTTTAGGCACTCTTTAAGCTGTCCTACCAAATCCTGATCGACTACCACTGGCCTCTCTTGAGAGGGTCATACTGTAGCCACCCATGCTAGGGTAAAGCGGATTTCCTACAGTGAAAAAACATGTGACAACCCTTTTGTGTTAGGGCTGGGAGACCCTTTTGTGTTAGGGCTGGGAGACACATTGCAAGAGAAAAAAAAAAAAACACGAACCATCATGTTTTACACTCAGTGCTGGGTGTTTTTTTTTCCACTTTTTTCACCATGTGTTGTCTAGCGTCTCATGTAAGAGAGTTATTATCCTCTCCAAATTGTTAAAGTTCAGTTAATGTGTAGCAAATTTCGATGGTTTACACATATCCAAAAAAAAACCAACTGAACTTCATCTTTCACTTTTGTTGACTTTTTCACCAGGTGTCAACCACTGACCTTTAACAATCTGGAGAGGATCACATGGATGTATGTGTAAGAGGGTCGCTGCATGCTTTTTGCACTGTAGAAAATCTGTTTAATGCTGGGTCATTGGCCTCTACAAACGCTAGATTTTTTCTTTTTTTCTTTTTTCTCGTTTCCGTTATTGGCCTATAAGGCTATAGGCCCTATGCACATCCATAGAGAGAGCCAACCATTGAAAAACCTCCCATTTTATTTTGTCTTGGAAACTGATAAAATAGAGGGAGGCTGCACCGAAGATCATGAAAAGGCAAATGATCCTCTGAAGTTCAACCAAAAAAAAAAAAAAAAAAAACGTGATGGCAAGTGGCAGTGCTGTTTAGTGCATGCCACGTTGTTCAGAGTTTTGAATTTTGGAAGGGTATTTTAAATTTAGGCTACGTGGCGTGCTCCGATAGTCTGCATTGCCTCATCGTGCACACTATGAAATTGAGAGACATTTCAACTCAATCTTCTATGCAAGAAAGCATAAAACCTTATCTAGAGTGAAGAGTATGGTATAGCGTATAAAATGTGAATGGATAAAAAATGCTCACTTTACCGAATGCTAACCACTGCTCTTTGTCAGGCGGTAGGCACATCAGCCCCAAAAAGTGAATATACGCCCCCCAAAAAAGTGAAAATCACTTTTCAACGCTGATGTGTCTGACCTGACAAAGAGCAGTGA
>JAOXJP010014729.1:0-17619 GCA_025762735.1 Platanus orientalis | reverse complement strand
CCGACCTATTTTGGTCAAAATCACCCTCATTTCCAAAATAAATCTCCCCAACGGTTAATTGTTTATTTGTGTTCTACCATTAACAAACTTCTAAAGCTCCAATGACAACTATAAGTAATTTTTCTTCTCCATTTTTGGTTTCCTCTGCCGTTTGTGGGTCTTCTACATGATTTATACAATTTAAAGGACAGATCAAAGTTAATCTTCAGTTATTTTTTATTTTTTATTTTTTGCATATCTAGAACATCATCATTCGTTTATATCATTTCCCCCAATTTCTATGAAGATAATAATTCACAATATTTTTGAAAAAAGATTAGGGTTTAGGCATGTTAATCTGTGGTGCTTTTATATTCAAGGTTGTGCTAACTCTTTGATACATTTAACCCCTACTCTCCCTATCTCTTCTTTCTCTCTATCTCCCTCTCTCTCTTTGATTCGGTAGACTATAAGCATCATCTCCATGTCTTGCAATCCAGTATTAGCAATTCATATTTATGTCATGTTTTATTCATACTCCAAAGAAGATTTGTGACACAAATTGAATATAAACAAAGAAAGTCCTAAAAAGGTTTGAAAAATAAAGCGCAAAATTAATTAGGTTAAATGAAGCTCCCTAAGGTCATGTCTGATGGCATTCCTAGGCCTTACTTGCCTAGGATACATGTACGGTTTTCCTAGGAAAGTATGAAATCCTGGCATCTAATTCATTTGGAACACCAACAAGGAAAACCATGTTGGTAGTCATGTGATTCCATCTGGAAAACAAAAGGGTTAAAACCTTTGTTTCCCATTTTTTGACAAAAAATGCTCGGATTTCAAGAGGTTTCTGAGAGAAATCCTGCAACGGTCGTCTCCAATGGTCACTAAATAGCTCTGAGTTCTACCATTAACAACACTATCAAGCTCCATATCCAAGGCTATGTATATATCTATACCTATTTCTTTCTTCATATTTCTCTTTCGGTTTTTGGTTTTTGTTTTTTGTTTTTAAATCATGAATCTTCCATGCATGCATGTTTCGATCTTCTTTATTGGGTTTTATTTTGAAACTATGCTTTTGATTGATGTTGATTTTGGTTTTTTGGTGACAAAAAAAAATTATTTGTTCAACAAAATATTAGGGTTTTGTAATAGGGAAGGGTTCTGACGCTGAAGTGTTCCATCCATGGCTATCAGATATTTGTATTACATTGGTTCCAAAGCTCTTATCTCTTTTGATATTTTATGGACTATTAGGAAATTTTTTTAGAACTAAAAGGTATAAGTTTCAGCTTTGGAAGTGGGTAATGTTTTGGTCAATTCATTTTTTATCCCTTATACCATACCATTCTGATTAGTTCTTTTTTAACATTTATGACTAATTTTTGGGGGCAATTTGGGACTTTTTCAGTCTGATTTTGGGATTCTATTCGATTGGATTATGTTTTTAGACATGATTTTCACAAATATGTTAGCCATTAGTTAGTAATTATAGTTTCTACAAATTTCTGATATTTTTTGTGATATTGTAATGTCACATACAGTTTTCTTTTTCACTGTGTGGGTGTAGTTTGTTTCCTTGCACAAGAAATCCTTTTTGGAGTTGTTTTGTTTATCGGATTACATGGATGAGAAAAGTAGATTGGGTATTAGGAATTGGGATTTCTCAGAGCAACCCATGGGTATGGATTCAGTGCTGAAACCTGTGTCGGCTGTGCCAATAGCTGGTGGTGCTTATGAACATCAAGCTGCTTTCTTGAAGATGGAGACAATAAACATAGAAACAGGTCTCTCTATTGGGATACCAAACGCTATGTCATGTTTGCCTAATATTTCATTGTTGTAGGTAGATGCTTTTGGAGGTTGATGTCCACACAGAGGGAGGGACCGCAAAGTGCCTCTTACTGTTTATGGTATTTTGGATTTTGGAGCTTGATGTCCACACAGAGGGAGGGACCGCAAAGTGCCTCTTATTGTCTATGGTGTTAGAATCCAGGTAACATTCCTAGCATTTAGACATAGGTGTTGAATTTTAATTTTTTTAATTTTTAATTTTTTTTTAGGATTCTTTCCAACATATGAATGTGATTAGATGGGGTTGGAAAGAAACCTCATAATGGAAAGCAATCAGATTCTTTTGGAATCAGTGGAGATTTCAAAGGCTGTTTTCCAATTCCTTTTCAATAGGTCTATTGGAAGCCATCAGACATAGCCTAAGAAAACTAAATAAGGTGGTATGTGCTTTTAGGGGCCTCCACCTTCTTAATATTGTGTTGTTGGCTAAGTAAATATGGAGGATAATTCAAATTATTAATGGATCGTGGTATAAATTATGAAATTACCAAATAATTTTTGTATAAAGGTACAGAGTTAATCCAATGTCACTTGGCTTTAGAAAAACATTATAAAGGAAAAAGACCTTGTACTCAAAAGGTCATGGGAAGTTGGCGAAAAGTTGGACATAAAATATAGAATGATCCATAGATCCCATCCCATCCCAACTGTAAGGTTTGTTCTCCATGGCGGTAGAATTATAATATCAAATGGTTTAAATGTTTGTTATGAGTTGGCTTATGTTTGAAATTCATCTTGCGTATTCTTTGAGGAGGATTATCGTCTTTGGCATCCGAAACATTTTTTTCAATCAAGTCAACCAGCCACTTACCTACTCTACCCCTTAATCCTACTCAAAATTCAAACCCACGTTCCTTATAAAAAACATTATGTATATTAGATATTCCTCTCAAGATCAAGCATTTCTCTAAAGCTTTTCCAACAAAAGCACAAGAAAACATAATCAAGAGGTCTCATTGCCAATAAGTATTATGGTAATAAAGATATTATAAAAAAAGTATTAGGGAAATAAAGATTTATGAAAATAATGTTAGAATTAGTAAGATTAAGATTTGATTTGATTATGAAAATACTATGTAAGAATAAATGTGACTTGGTTTCTATTAATTTTCATCTTTATTTTGTATTTGTCTATTTAAACCTCTTGTTAGAGGTATTGTAATCACGGTCGATCCTTGACTGATAGAGCTTTTGCGATCACTCTTCTCTAGGTCTAACCTCCTCTCTTTTAACTCTTGTACATACCCATCTTTCATTAGAGTTTCATCGTCTTTCTCCCTTGTATTTCTGTTTCTTCATCCGCTTATGCATTCTTTCTTTTCTTTTTTAACATTTGGATTTGGAGTATCATGACCATCTCCAAGAGAAAAGTATCAAATTGAATGACGAATACAATATTAGCTTCAAGAGATCAAAGGTAATGGGTTATCTGTTCTTGATGTTATTAGTGGTGAATGTAATCTAGATCGGGCTAGGCTTATTGTTATTATATATATATATATATATAAAGAAACAATAAGAAGTTTGTGCTAAAAGTAGTCAAGCATAAGTCATAAGCTTAATGTGGCTAATTCCCATGTGATGCATGAGGAAAGCACTTTATGGTTACAACAAATTCATATCTATATAATGTATTGCGGCCATTTCTCATGCGATGCATGAGGAAGCACTTTATGGCTATGAAAAATATATACTAATACAGTGTATTACAACTATTTCTCATGTGAGACGTGAGAAAAATCATATATGTTGTGATCAAATACATCACGAGGAAATCAAGTACATAGTAATTTTCTCTTATGCGATGCAAGAGGAAAGTCCATCATGATTCAACTCATAATAATCCTTATAAAAATAAAAAATAAAACAAATATGTCCCATAGAAGCCTAATACATTTGATTTCGGCACAACTAATTTTTTGTCTTTCAGACGATTTCATATCATCAGGCATCATCATCATCAATCAAACATCAAGTAGCAACAACATTCTATCAATTTAATTAGGTGTTGGTAGTTAAAACACGTGAAGATTTTTATCCAAAATCACCCTACATTTGAGGGGAAGTATTACAAGAGAAAAAAGATATTATGAAAATAAGTATTTGAAAAATAAAGATCTATGAAAATAATGGTAGAATTAGTAAAATTAAAATTTGATTTGATTAGGATTAGCTTAGGTAAAAATGATTTGATTATGAAAATATTATATCAGAATGGATGTGATTTGGCTCATATTAGTTTCCATCTTCATCTTGTATTAATCAATTTAAACCTCTTATTAGATGTACTGTAATCATGGTTGTTAATCAATAAAGATTCTTCTTTTAAATTTTCATGATTCAACTCATAATAGCCTTCATAAAAAAATAAAAATAAAAGTCTAATACATTTGATTTCGGCACATTTTTGGTTAGTTAGGCGGATCAAGCATCATCATCAATCAAATATCAAGCAACAACAACAACATTCTATCAATTTGATTGGGTGTTGGTAGTCAAAACACATGAAGATTTTTATCCAAAATCACCATACGTTTGAGAGGGAGTATTAAGGGGAAAAAAAGATATTATGAAAATAATTATTAGGGAAATAATGATATATGAAAAAGAATGCAAGAATTAATAAGATTTAGATTTGGTTTGATTAGGATTAGCTTAAATAAAAATGATTTGATTATGAAAATATTATATCAGAATGAATGTGATTTGGCTTATATTAGTTTCCATCTTTATCTTGTATTAGTTTATTTAAAACTTTTGTATTGTAATCATGGTTGTTAATAAAGAGTCTTTTAAATTTTCTCAAGAAGCATCCAAAATTCAGTTCCCCCCCCCCTCTAGCTATTATAAATACTGTTACAGTCCACTCCTCAATCTTGGGTTAACCTAAATAATAATTCAAAGAAAGATATTCAACTTATCATATCTCAAATATCAATCACTTCTTGGTGGATTTAGAAAGCAAAAAATAGTTTTGTTTTAGGTGATGAAAAAGCTAACACCAGGATTTTCTTATATATAGCTAACAAAATGTTTCAAGAAAGGGAATATTTTGTTCCTAGATTTGTCTATTCCCCCATATTCCCACACACAAAGGTTGGGGTGTTAAAATCGGCAAAAAATACATATGTATATTCAAATAAAAAAAATAGACTCTAAATAAAGGAGGTATAAAGTTAAAACTTTGAAATAGTATTTAAAAGAAAAAGTAGATACCTAAAAAGAGACACTGAATTCAAAAATACATCATGTGTAGTGCACAAATACATGAGAAAAACAAATTTGGAAACAAAACATTGCTCAAGGAATTCCCATAGTGAAGAAATACCTGGTAGGACTTCCCATGGCCTTAATTAGTATTCAACAACAGAATAGGAATTTTTTAAAGCCCCTCCAACGATTAAAGTCTAGAGTGACTTTGATGGGGGCATTTTTGACATATGATGGGATGTCCAGTTCTGGGATCATTCTAAGAGATGTGTATGGAACTAGTTTGGCATGTTGAGATGATGTCTTGAATTCAACCCTAAGGTAGCCTGAAGTGTAACCAATTTGTACGATCTAGAGAACGACCTGTATGACCCAAAAAGTTTGACCTAATTTGGACTGATCAACCCGAACAGTTTCCTGGACATTTTGGGGGTTTTAACCTACAATTTGGAGTATGGTTTTATTGGGATTCATGCCGCAATATGTATACTCTTATTTGCAGGATTTTGTTCGAGATTTTTTTAGCCAAATTTCTTTGGGATTTTGGGAGAGAGAGAGAGAGAGAGAGAGAGAGAGAGAGAGAGATAACGAAAGCGTAACTTGGTAGTGGGATCCACAAAATATGATATATAAGTAATTAGCTTCGTAAGACCTGCTTCAATAATATTGCATTGAAACGCCAGATTGGATTGGTGATATCTCTTTCTTATTTAAGTAATTCCAAGGAATATTTTATCATGCTTATCCTTCGTAAGACTTGTATCATCAACCCTTAAATAAGGATAAGCATGATAAAATAGCTCCCTCTGCCCTCTTATGTTTCCCAATTTTGTTCCCCTCGGGCCACTTCTTGATTGACTTATAAACTCAACTTGTATGGAGGCTTAATGGACAAGATTGGGCTGAGAATATCTAGGCTCTTTCAACTCAAGGGCTGCGAGGACAGAGCTCAGCTCAGGCTCATCACAAAAGAACCAGGCTCAAGCTTAGGTTCATCACAAGTTGAGATGCTAACTCTGCTTACTGAACTCAAGGTTAATGCTTCATGCCCTATTTTTAAAGCCCAACAACCCTTTAGCCAAACTTGTTTCTAAAGGCTATAACTGGTTGAAAGAGGCCCAACAACCCATATAACAAGTTATATCTATATAGATCATGTATACATATATTTAATGTTTAAATATATAATATGATTAGCTATATATGTATATTACATACATATATAAGACCTTCGATGAGTTGAGTTTTTAGCGAACTAAGCCTAATGCAATTTGGTTTAGGCTCACTTAGAAGCTCAATTGGAGGCTCAAGTTCAGCTCAATACAAACTGAGCTCCGAGCCAAACTGAGCTAACTTGGCTCATTGACAGCCCTAGTTTCAGCCATCACTGCTTAGTTATATAATACACACATACTCATGCACACAATGAGGATTGCCTGTTTGATGGATGGTCTAGATTGACCATGTCATTCATCCAGGTGGCGAAGAGGGGGTTCATATACTGAAGGATCTAACAACCAATCAGTAAAGTCTTTTATGACTCAGTATCCCCTGTAGCACTTTTGAGCGTTGCTCTCACCACAAAGTAAAGAAGAGTTGTTTAGACTTTAGAGGTAATAAAGTCATTTTATTTTTACCTTCTTTTGCGCTAAGGAAACTTTATTGCTTTTATCTTTGCCACATATCTCTATGTGATGAGAGCAACACAAGACAGAGCTACAAAGGATCCCATCTTGACTTCTATCTTTCATCTCTCTTATATTATGAGAAAACATATCTTGTATGATATTACATATGGTTTGGTTGGTTGGGGTTAGTTTTCCTATACAGTATCCGTGCAGATTTGGTGCATCCCCCTAACAAACACTTAAAGTCTTGCATGCAGGAGGGACACATCATGTCGAGAAGTGAAAATCACCTCCCCAAAAGTGTAAATCACTTTTTTTCATGTGATGTGTCCCTCTGCATGCGGGGGAAGACTTTAGGTGTTTGTTAAGGGGGAGCACCAAATCCACACCGATACAGTTCCATACAGCAAATGAGTAGTATTAGAAATCTTAAAAATAATAGCAGCTTTTATGGCAGTCTGGCCCCACAAGTTTGCCACCTCCTTACGTGTATTTGGAACTAACTGGGGTGTACTACAAAACGTGTTTGAGCATTCTCTTCAATATCTCTTAAACATGATTATGCTAATAATCAAACAACACATGTACCTAATTCAAAGGGACCTTTTGTCGCATTTTATATCCAGTCTTACCTTTCTCTAACACCCACCCGGAACACATGTACATTATTCTATACATCCATAATGCACAGCACCTATTGTTTCTTGTCTCTTCCTCCGTGGCATTACCCCTTATAACTTGGGTACTGTATCATACATAATTTGCCAACTCCGAGTTTCATTAAAAGATTAGATGGTGTTGATAAATCAAATCAAAGAGGGGAAAAATATGACCTCAGTGTCCTTTAAAGAACGTCATTCCCTTGCTCTTTTATTGTGTGTAAGCTGGGATTTGGGCCCTGTGATCCCAAATCATTGACCTTTTGACTTCTTAACCAATCTAATCGGTTTGGGCACCCACATCACCTCAACAGTTCTTTAGACATATTTAGATTCTTATGATAGGTTTTGCTAATAGATAATATCTTCGTAAATTTGATATCGCATGGCAATTTCAAACTTAAAGGGGAATATGCGACGAAATTTAATAATTAGGGGTACTCAACTTATTCAACAAAGCCTTATCCGAACTACTTTTGTGTTGGCTACACATATTCTATTCCATCGTTCAGCTGTATCTCTTGACTCTACAATTCCTTATCTCAATTGCTTGGTGTCAGCTACACAAATCCAATTTTGTCATTCACATCTATCAAGCGGGCCATAAAAGTCGGGGGGATATCTTCTGCGCTGCCCCCCTCTGCAACGCTCGGGAGCCGAGACAGAAAAGGGAAATCAATTCACTTTTGGGGGTGAAGTGACAACTCCAAAAGTGAATTGATTCCCCCCGCTTTGCCTTGGCCCTCGTGTGCATTGCAGAGGATATCAAGCTATAAAAGTCATAGTATTAGGTTGGAATTATGAATTTTTAGTATTCATGTTAAAATATATTAGTTTTATTCTAACTTGATATGACCCTACTACTCCTTTATCCAGGCCTGAGTTCGAGAAAATATAATAGCTAGAGGGTCTTAAACTAAATTTCTTTCAAAATGTAATTAGAAGATGTTGAATGGAACCAGACTTGTTTCTATAAGACCCACATCAATCTATTACCCTTCGCTGCTCCTCGTAGGCTTTTAAGGTCACCAAACAAATTGACACCTTACCTACGAAAACCTTCCCTTACATTCCTTCAATCCCAAAACCTGACTTCCGTAGTTTAGAAGGCCACCAAACAAATTGACACTTCGCCAACTCTATTCTTACATTCCTTCAAACCCAAACCACCACCGGGCCTACAGAGGCTAGGTAAGAGACACCACTTCAGACGAACTCCTAACTAACGAGCCAAGGACTCGGCACCCTCCACATGATACCCTCAGCATCTTTTCGAGGCCAATGAAGCCCCCACAATGTAACTCACCCACTGGGCAAAAAATGCACCGTAGGTTCCCTAACAATCCATGATTCTCCTGTTAATAAACAACACAAACGAGATACCCAAGCTACACATTCAGGCAGATCAGGAGGGTCTACCATATTTATACCAACTAACGTGATGAGATGAGAAGAATCAAGAATCTTCTCTGCCTAAAATTAAGCCCACAAGTAATGATTCTGACTGTTTGATCTTTCTAACTCCATTGATGATCATAAAAAAACATGGGTGCTTATAGTTAATGATTATGATCATCGGTAAGGTTACTCTTGACCATATCAGGTGAGCGTGGAACCCATCAGGGCGCTGATAAATCGGCGCCAGCACGCAACCAAATCTGCTATGAGGATTGATGGGTGAAGATTTATAGGGTCTAGCCCATGGGTACCATAGAAATCCTCGAAAGAAAATAAGGAAATGAGAATCTTTCCTACTCATTTATATATTATTATCGTGCATGTTACGTTATCACCCCACTAAAGAATATACAATTCGTGTGATTGAACTTGTGGAGTATATCGAAAGCTATCCGAAACAGGCTCTCTTAACATCAGCAAAAGAGGATCCAAGTTAAGCTAAAGTAATATCAAAATATATTTGTGAATAAGAGGTAAGGTTGGGTGTTCTCTACGATGCTCACATTCTTTGACGACGAAGTAAAAATAACGGCAGATTAGAAAGATAGGAGTCCCCACAAGAAGTCCAAGATCCATCGTTAGAAACAATTCCATTTATACAGTTGTGTAAGTTTAGTTGTTGGCCAATCTATTCATCTCAAATACCAAACTCCAAACTACCACATCAGTAGAGAGAGAGAGAGAGAGAGAGAGAGAGAGAGAGAGAGTAATCCTTCATAGATTTATTTTTTATTTTTAGAAAAAGATGCTTCTCTCTTCTTTCTTATACAACCCACTACTGAGACATCCCATTCCCATCTCCATCTCAATGGAAGAGAACCCATCAATTTCTATGGAGAGCACCGGCAAGATTATCAGGAAATCAATCTACACTTTCCTCAAGAACTATCAGTACTTCACCTCCACATCTGCACTCCTCATATTCCCAGTCTCTGCTTCGATTCTCCTCTCGCAGGCAGTTTTATCATATTTGTTGCCTCTCCTCCTAACCATCCATGTCCGTCTGCAAACACTCTTCGATGCAGCAGGGTTCCCACCCTCATCACAGTTCTTCTCCCTTCTCAATCTAAAGCTATCTCAAACCATTTATTCCTCGATTTTAACTCTCCCTTTCACCACCTCCTTTCTCCTAATAGCAAAAGCATCTATAATTCAAGTTCTCCATCATCATAAGCCATCTTTTCCACCTTCCTTCTCTTCTTTTATATCCCTTTACAATCCCCTTCTTGTTACCCAGCTCTGCAACTCCTTTGTCATCCTCTCTGCAAATGCAGCCTCCTTCTCTCTCCTCTTCCTTGCCTTCAATACCCTTGATGCCTTTGGCTTCTCCTCACCCAACCTTTTTCTTCTCCTCTCAGCTGCCGGTGCTGTCCTCTACTCCCTCATCCTTGCCAACGCGCTCATTGTCTGCAACTTATCCATGGTTGTAGCCGGGATGGAGACCTGCAGTGGCTATCTAGCAATTCTCAAGGCCTGTGTGCTGATGAGGGGCAGGACCTCAACAGCCCTTTCTCTGGCTCTCCCTGTCAGTATAAGCCTGGCCTTTATTGAAGCCTTGTTCCAGTACCGGGTGGTAAGAGTGTATAATCTCTCCTATAGGCTCTGTCCTTCTGTGGCTTTGGAGGGGTGCTTGATTGCCTACTTGTACTCCCTCCTCGTTGTTCTTGACACCATTGTAAGCTGTATATTCTTCAAGAGCTGCAAGTCAGCTTCTCGAATGGACCAGGAAGGCAGATATTACTACTCAATTGAGACTACAGAGGAAGAGGATAGCAGCACTTTCACATACTCAAAGAATTTGCAAGAAATTCCTTGAAGAGCTTTGTGATGGTCATCAGCAGGCCTGGCATTCTAGTCTTCTGAAATGGTTTTGATAGACAAATTACTACAAACAAAAGGCAAGAATTTGTATACCCAGTTCCAGTTGTTTATGCATAGAGCTACTTCCAAGCCATACACCAGATCCTAAATTGGTCAGCCAAAGATGAGACATAGAGAGCAAAGGGAAGGCCAAACTGCCCCCATTTTTTTCTGCTTCAACATCCACTCGTTCTTTCCTCTTGTAGATTGACAACTTCTATACACAGTTTCCAAAGAACTTGCAAACGCATTTGTTTCCTTCTGTTGGCATTCAATCTAATATTTACCGAATAATGCTTGTACAAATGGAAAGAATTGACTGCTAAATTACAAACCAGACAATATGAAGCAATCACACAATATGTTTGAATAATATAAATTTACTGTCGCTCTTCCTTCAGAAATCCAAATTTATTGATTAAAATTTTAGCTTATGTAGGTGTCAGTAATTGAATCTCTAACAGATATCAACACGGGGCAATGGAGTTGCGAATGCCTCCTGGTCTAGTCTGACAGCAAGAACCAAAAGACAGACATTGCAACAAAGTTCAAGCAATACAAGGCATGTTCTCTGTAAAAAGCATATTACACGCATTCTTAGTCCCTCTCCTGTCCTCTCACAGTGGAAGGAGCTATCTCAACTCCGAATGGTTTCTAGCAAGCAGAGCTTAGACTAGTCAATGGGTCCTCAGAACAATTGAGGCCTTGGATTATGTAGTAAAGAATATCAAACATTTCCCCTTAAAACTCCAGGAGATACAAAAACATCTAAACTTCATTAGTTCCAGAGGGTCAAAGGTTTCCCGTTGTTTGCCTGACTTGATGCAGATGATGCTTTTGATTTAACTGTTCCATCTTCATGCCCAGAGTCAAAGAGGAGGTTACTACAGTTTGTTGACCAATGCACTGTTCCAGAGGGAACCTGGTCACTATCTTCACCCCTAATGCTTCATAGCCATTGCTGGTACACCTTGATGTGGAATTCCCTTCTGAGCAGCAGGACAAGCAGTGGGCTTAAGTGTGATCCCTCTTCCCTCCTCTGGACTTGATGAGAGGAGCAGAATGGGTGGAGATCATGTCAGCCGCGACTACTCGCAAGAGAAGAAGCAACAATCCCATTTAAGGCTAACATGGCTTGGCTCACTTGAAAATCACTCTGTGCTTCTGGCAGAAGAGGAGACAAACTGGTTGATGTCTCTGCAACTAGATCAATGGCATTGCTGTTGGCAGCTTTGGTCGATTCCTTTGTGAGGGGTTGAAGGGGAACATCTGAAAGCCGGACACTCTTGTTAGCCTGTTTCCAATTCCCAGACCTTGGGACCATCCTGCCACTGTTGCTGCCAAAGTTTTGTCTATTTCTAACCCAGGAGCAGAATCTTAGCTTGTTCACATACCTCAATTATTCTTTAGGAGTCATCCACCCCAGATAAACTACCCACCTCGCAGTACCCCACACATCCGAATGATTGGTGCGACAGTTAGGCATCCTTAGACGAAAGAGAGATTTGTGATGCTTTTCCTGCTTTTTGAGCCTGATCGACTACTACAGTGGATCATCAGATAATAAAGCCACCCCAAATGGCACTTCCAGTCTCACCACGGGTCGCTGGATTCTGTTTTTTTCCTTGCCTGTGCAGCAACTTTGAGATTTCTTCAACATTCATCACGCCAGTATCAAAGGTCTGATCTTTACAATCCCAGAATTCTTTTTCCTCATTGATTCCTCTCCCACCATTTTCTTCCCTGGCGAGCTAACAACTGCCGTTGTCTGGAGGAACAACATCAAACTGGAAGAAAACAAGAAATGCCAGCATCAGGTGTCAGGGAAAGTACAAACAAATAGTGAGTTTCACCACTTACAAAAATTGATACCAGAATTAAATAGCTTTTGCAGAATCACAAGAACTAAACATAATTCCATTAAAGCTAGCCATCCATTCGATCCCAACTATAAGATCTCCTAGGTCAAAGCAACCTGATTGGATGGTGGTAACAAATCTGATCTGTCAAGTTCATTGAGTAGTCAAAAGGAAATTAAGCAAATGGTCAAGGGAAAAATCTTGGCCAAATTTTTTGAACTGAAAGAACCTCTAGGTGGAACTCCATAAATGCATGGATTTTTATGTCTGCATGTGTACCAAGTCCCTCCCCACGTAATTAGGATAAGGCTTTGTTGTTGTATGTGTCCTAAATCCCCATGCGCACATGAGTGATTCAAAGCCTACCTGACCTTCAAGAAACAAGCATGGAGTAAACCATGCGCCTCAGTGGAAAGTACTGGAGGTTGCGCTGCTTTTAACCCAGTAATGGAGCTGGCAGGAGACATCTGGGGATTCTGCAGACCTCCAACTCCTTGTTGATCCTGCTCCCTTACAGCAATGATAAAAATCATAGGCACTGATTCCCTGTGACACAAGAAAATTCACATGTGTAGCAAGCACATTACTGTCAGCTTAAAAAGCTTATCACCTATTCAAGAGGAGGCCCGCCCATTAAACCAGTGAGCCAGCAGGCCACCCATATGGTATGGAGGTTTAATTGTGTCATCCTAATCATTTAGATAGCATTACCAATCTTACAATAGAAAACTAACAAATGTTTACTGCACTTACCTTTTTAATGAGGACTTGAAAAAAGAAAAACTGAGCAAGTGATAGGGTGGCAATCACAGCCACATTGGTGAACAAAGACTGTTAAATTTAAGTTTACATCTTGCCGATAAGAGAATAAAGATTGTTTCTCAAAAATAGGGAGTCAACTCAGAACTTGGTGTTTTGATTAAAAATACTCACTTGAGTCAAAAGGAAAATCATCAATGACAAAAATAACAAAGCTTTGACTCAGCACTCAGAGCCTAGTCGGTCAAAGAATTTTAGACAAGAAATAAGGAGGAGAAAGAGAAAAAGAAGATGAATCAAACACTCACCACCACAACAGCAAAGGGGACCAAAGAGAAACTGTTTCCCAATTTGGAAGTGATCTCCACAGAGAATTGCTTGCACTCAAGAAAACAGCAGATCCTTACAAGGATTCCTATTGACCAATGTAGAATAAGCTACAATCCCAAGACCAGGGAGCACAAACAACATATGTATCTGACTATAGTCTATGAAAAGATCTGAAAGGAAAGTACTTACTGATGAGGACATCGAGTCCAGGCGAGAGTTCTAGGTCTACTAGAGGCAACGCAAGAGGATTGCACCTTTGCTATGGTTCCATTCGACGCAAGAGGATTGCACCCCTGCTATGGTGTTTTCTTTATTTCATGTTACATGTAGCGAGGGTACTTTAGTCATTGAGAGTTGTGTTTTTTCATAGTTAGGGTATTTTGGGTAGGCCTTACTTGTATTAGGGGTATTGATGTCTTTGTTTTTTTTTCTTTTATTTAACCCAATTCATGGGAGGGGTTATATGTAGCCCACGATTAGATTTTTGGAGGGAGGAATTGGAATAAAGTTAGCTCTCATGGCTGTGTTTTTCTCTCCTTCTTCTTGTATTGTTCGCAGGTTGAAGAAACTCAAAACCCTGGAATGGGTCTAGGCTCCACCTAGTTTAATGCTAGTGGTGGAAGTCACTCCCTCCCCTTGGGTTAAAGGTTTCTTCTTCCCCCTCTTATTATTTTTCTTTTTTTCTAATATTTTTCTTAAATTGTTGCTTACTGAAATCAGAATAGTTATATAAAAATCATCATCAAGCTTCAATTCTACAATTTATTGTTGGTTTAACACCTCCTGGAAGTTCAAGTGGCTAGACGATCACATTCAAGCAGCCATAGCAACCTTGGATCGGTTTTGAGGCAAGATATCTCAGCAATTAACAGTCCCGGGCGTGAACAGGTACATACAGGCTGAAGTAGGAAATCGAATACCAGCCTCTCCATGTGCCTTTGTTGATCAGTTTGACCCCTCTATAGTCATCCTACTACTGGACAATCCTTTTTCACCATCTCTCCTGCATTGTCGATCAAATCTCAGAGGGCCCCACAAATTTTTACATGCTGCAGGCATTAACGCAGGGGCAATAGGTGGTTGTGGGAGATCCCATTCCCTAACTATTAGGGATATGCTTGAGAGTTTTTAGCAGGGTTATACCAACCCTTGGGCGACACTAAGAGAGAAGAAATCAGCCCCAAAGCCTTCGGAAATCTCAACTTACACCTACATCAACTAATAGGCTGGCCACAATACTTCTCCAGGAGTTGACATTTTCGAACACCTCCAATACCCTTTATTTGCTCCCTTTTGAGATTGATTCCTATATGGTCACTTCTAGGAGAGCAAAGCAAGGGGATTGCAGCAAATCTAAGGTATTTTGTTCTCTATAATTGCTCTCTTTGAATGCTACAGGATAGTTATTCATGGTGGTTATGTGGTTTTGGCTAAGGCTGAATGTGCTAGTGTTCTGAGTATACTTATACCCTGGTTTAACCCGAACTTATTGACATTAACCTCCCTAATCCCTGTTTATTTAGTTCCCTATAGACTCTTCCCATCCTTCACATGTTTTTCCTACGTTGTATCTTTATTTTGATCACTTTTTTTGTCCTTTTGACACTATCTGAATTTCTGGACAACAACCTGACATTTTTGCGAACTCTAATTTAATTGCTATCCTCTTTATATAGCCTAGGTTTAATTTTGTTTATTGCTTTGTATGCTTTAAATCTTAACATGCATAATGAATCTAACTCAAAAAATCGTTTGAATTAGTGTGTGGATGTGCAAGTACGAATCTTGTTTATTTTTCTTTATTACTTTATCAATTATAGTCCTATCTCCTAAGCACACACCCACTAACCTACATGCATGCTGCATCACCTACACTTTGAGGTGATTTGGATTACTTCATGTGAGGACAGTTGCTCAAGGCCAAAGACGGTTGGGATAGGTGAGAAGTGGTGTTTGGTAAGCCAAGGGAGGGACCAAATCTCAAGGTTGTTAAACGGTTTAATAACAATACATCCAACATTTCTAATGCTCTAAACCAGGCAAAAGGAGGGAGGTTCATGCTTACCAAGATAAGGGTAGTAACAATAAGAGTGAGAAACTGTTAATAGTTCTTTTTGCCTATACAGTTGTTGAACCACTACAAAATCAAGGACATAGAAGACTCTAGAGGTGTTGCCCAGGGACTACGAGAATTCCCACCAAATAAAGTGATGCAGGACAGCCTAGGGGAGGCTGCAAACCTGCGGGTTATGGGCCCACAAAGTATTAGGACAGATTTTGACTCATAATTTTATCGAACATGTGATAGGCATAAGCAACACCAGCAGTACTACAAACAATATTTGAACCTTAGGACTATGGAAATATAACTCAACAATTGGCAAACTGTAGTAAGGTGATAACAGCAGGTTAAAGAGGTACCTAGCAGTACCCAAAAGTTCAAAACACCCAGGCTTTATTGCAGAACACTTACATGGCAAATATAAATCACTAGAACAGACCCACAAATGAATAGGATTAAGAGAGATGTATAAAATGCTGTCTACAGGGAATTATCACATGAAGATGGGAGATTTGGGACTGTTGTTTCAGGCCCGGGTTTAACAAACGAGATTTCTGGGATCAGGTTAAGGCTACTAGCAGGGTAGGGTTTATTGGGAAAGGGTCTCAGCACTCAGCAGCAAGAGTAGATGGGTTTAAAATCTCAGCAGGTATAGAGTTCGCTAACAGAGGTTTCTATAGCAGATTTTAAAGGGGTCTAGGTTACACACAGGGTTTTAGAAGAGACAAGTCTGCAGGAGTTTTATGCTAATTTCTGATCTGGCCATAAGTTACCCAGAAGAAGGGTCTGCAGAAGCTGTTTTAGAATGGATTCAGATAGGGCTGCAATGTATAGGACCTGCAGACAAGTCTGCAGCAGATTCCAGCAGGATCTACTGTCACTGCAGGATCTAGGCCTTACAGAAGGGCCTGCAGAACCCAACCGAAAGACCAAGGGTACTGGGCTTCTGGTTTTTAGGGCCTCTAGAAGTAACCGCAGGAGAGAATCTAGATTTAGAAATTGGTTCAGGTATAGGACTAATCAGGGTTTTCAAAGGAGGATCTGCAGAAGCTTTGGAGATGAGTTTAAAGACAGCCGCAGGTCTATTGAGTTATAGAAAACTCTGCAGACAGGTTCTTGAATAGGTAGCAGTCTGGTTCAGGTAAAAACAGGGAATCTTGGGGTTCAAGAAACCCACGGTTGTTCAAGGATTCAACCAGAAACTATCTGGTGAACCAATACAGCAAAAAGGTATAAGAACTTTAAGATTTCTTGGAAAGAAATCAGAGAAAACAGTGAGGGGTTACGAAGGGTTCAAAATTTAAATCCCTAAGTTCCAAACCAGCACAAATACACCAACAACTCAAGAAAAGTAGTCAGAAGAAGATTTACCTGTTGTTGCTCTCATTACAAGAACAGGATTCTTAGTGATGTGAACAACCAAAAAAGGCTATTGTATGTTCCACCCACAAGAGAACAAGATTCAAGATGTGTATAATGTAGGGTTTATTTAAAGTAATTTAGGGGCTGGAGTACTTTGTAATAAAGCCAATAGTTCCATGGGAACTTTTTTTTGTCCAAAGGTAATAAGGCATCGTTGTCAAGGATAATTCAATAATTTTAGTGAGTCAATAAATCAAAGTGGGACCCTCTAGGAGTGTTGGTCGAAATTCTCTGAGAGGCCTCAATTTTTGGCAATTTAATTTTAGAAAGTCAATGTTTTAATAATTTTAGGCTTATAAAAGTCTTAGGTATCAAGTAGGCTAGTTCATTTTAGGACTTTCTCTTTTGGTTCTTACTATTTTCTTAGCATTTTGAGCTTATATAAAGGGCTATACATTTTTTGTATTGGTAGACATGGATTATTGAATCAAAGTTTGATTCGTTTGGGTTTTACCCATCCTCCTTTTCTCCATTTCCCATGGTTTAACCTTGTGGAACCTAGGGTTCTTCCATAGTCTCGATCTTCTTCTTCCCCT